>CM051707.1:21534634-21657134 GCA_028022725.1 Lycodopsis pacificus
CACATGGGAAATGAAATGTCCGGCAAATGGAATGCATCAATTAGGTTAAGTTGATCTCTTGGTACCACTTCCTCTTTATACACCCGTTATAAGATACCACTTTTAAAGGTTTTTTAAGTGCTATTAACCAATGGCTTTGGTATTTATGGATATTAAATAATTTATTAATGTGTGTTGGGTTGCCAGGTTTAGCTGAGGTTGATTCTTGAGCTGGAAAAACCTGTTGCCTGTTGACAACACTATGAGCGCACTGATGACTTATTAAAATGGCTTAACTGTAAACCTACAATAATTTATGAATGGATTACCAACATGTATAAATATAAAACACCATAAGCATCAGTAAACCGTCAATAAAGGCAATAGTTACAACTTACCAACCCTTTATTAAGAGTGACTTATTCAAGGGGAGAAAATATCACAAATCAGGCACTTCCTGTCTCAAAGCGATGCAGAGAAATTAGTTCACGCATTTGTTACCTCGAGACTAGATCACTGTGATTCCTTATCAGGCTGCTCTAATACGTCTCTTAAAGCTCTCCAGCTGATTCAGAATGCTGCAGCACATTACTAACAAGAACTAAGAAAAGAGATCATATTACTGCTGTATTAGCTTCTCTGCACTGGCTCCCTGTAAAGTCCAGAATATAATCCAAAATCCTTCTCTTCACCTAAAAGCCCTGATTGGTCAGGCTCCATCATATCTTAAGCTGCTTATAGTAACATATTATCCTACTAGAGAGCTGCTCTCCATTAATCCAGGGTTACTTATGGTTCGAGTCTAAAAAAGTAGGATGGGAGCCAGAGCCTTCAGTTATCAAGCTCCTCTTCTGTGGGACCAGCTTCCTGTTTCAGTTCGAGGGGCAGACACACTCACCACATTTAAGAGTAGGCTTAAGACTTTCCTCTTTGATAGCTCTTATAGTTAGGACTGGCTCAGGTTTATAGTTAGGACTGGCTCAGGTTTATAGTTAGGGCTGGTTCAGGTTTATAGTTAGGGCTGGTTCAGGTTTATAGTTAGGGCTGGTTCAGGTTTATAGTTAGGACTGGCTCAGGTTTATTGTTAGGGCTGGTTCAGGTTTATAGTTAGAGCTGGCTCAGGTTTATAGTTAGGGCTGGCTTAGGTTTATAGTTAGGACTGGTTCAGGTTTATAGTTAGAGCTGGCTCAGGTTTATAGTTAGGACTGGTTCAGGTTTATAGTTAGAGCTGGCTCAGGTTTATAGTTAGGGCTGGTTCAGGTTTATAGTTAGGACTGGTTCAGGTTTATAGTTAGGGCTGGTTCAGGTTTATAGTTAGGACTGGTTCAGGTTTATAGTTAGGACTGGTTCAGGTTTATAGTTAGGGCTGGTTCAGGTCTATAGTTAGGGCTGGCTCAGGTTTATAGTTAGGGCTGGTTCAGGTTTATAGTTATGACTGGTTCAGGTTTATAGTTAGGGCTGGTTCAGGTTTATAGTTAGGGCTGGTTCAGGTTTATAGTTAGGGCTGGTTCAGGTCTATAGTTAGGACTGGTTCAGGTTTATAGTTAGGGCTGGTTCAGGTTTATAGTTAGGGCTGGTTCAGGTTTATAGTTAGGGCTGGTTCAGGTCTATAGTTAGGACTGGTTCAGGTTTATAGTTAGGACTGGTTCAGGTTTATAGTTAGGACTGGTTCAGGTTTATAGTTAGGGCTGGCTCAGGTTTATAGTTAGGGCTGGCTCAGGGTTGCCTTGGACCAGCCCCTAGATATGCAGCTATTGGCCTAGACTTCCTAGGATACACTGAGCTGCTCTCTCCTCTTCTCTCTCTCCTTCTGTATGAATCCATGCCCCATTAATGCACATTACTGACTTTGCGTCTTCCTCGGAGTCTTTGTGCTTTTTCGCCTTGCAGGTTTCCGTGGATCCTGGTTATATCTGGACCTGGTCTTGCCTCCTACCGTGGTTCTGTCATATGCATTGAATGAGTCGTAACTCTGTTATGTTCTTCATTCTGTACACATGATATCTATCACACTTCTGTCCATCCTGATAGTGTCACGATTTATGTTTTGGTCTAGCTATTTATTCAGTTTTATTTCGATGTTCCCTGCCTCTTGTGTCTTGCACTTTATTTCCTGCCTTTGTCTATGTCATACCCCTGTGATCGTCTGCCCCGCCCTTAATTGAAACCTGCTGTGTCTAATCACCTGCACCTTCCCCATGTATTTAAACCCTGTGTGTCCCTTGGCTCAGTGATGGTTTGTCTTTGGTGTTACCTGGGCTGCTTGTTTGATTGTCTGCCTGCCAGTTCTCCCCAGAGTGTTCCCTGTTTCGCTTCTGCTGTGCTCCTTGTTTTTTTTTTTGGATGTTTTATTTTCATGGACTTTTTGTGAATTTTGATTCACATGTTTTTTGTGTCCAATACTTTTTTGTTACCATTAAATCTACATTGATCCTACCCTCCTTTCCCATGTCTCCCTGCATTTGGGTTCAGCCCTTTTGTCTCCACTAATCATTACAGTTGGAGGGATTCTTCCTCTGTTACTCTCCCTAAGGTTTCTTCCTCTTTTCTACCCGTTAAAGGTTTTTTTGTCAGCGTTTTTTTGGGTTCCACCCTCCAGGTTGGGAGTGAGACGCTGCCCCAAGCGAGGGAAAATCAACTAACCGAAGCAGCAGGGAGGAGAACAGAGGAGTGAAAGGGGCTAAAGGTGGAGATCATTTAAAGGTTAATTCAGTTTCTGGAGTCCTCATTTAAGTTAATAACTTAAGGGACACAGCTGGTCACAGAATTTAAAATGTGTTTCTCATGATTTAATGGGCATTTTGTGTGAAAGTTGGACTTTGAGTCTGAACAATACCCTGTTGATTTGATTACTATCATTTGGGTTGCATTTTGTAACGAGGATAGCGGGCCATTCAGGCTATCTCGCCAACTGGTTTACAGTAACATCTTTTTTTAAGAGTCAATCTAGAATTGTGATTATTTGACTGTCTGGCGCCCAACTCTTACTTTGGATATTTGGGGAATAAACCTACACTACAGAAAGTTGTTCTAACAAGTTTTCTGCTGCTATAGAATTTTCTGAATAAATGTGGGAAAAGTGCTTGCTCTTACAATATTACAGTAAGGTATGGGTATACGCTGGCCTCATTTGCCAGTGGAAAAGTACTGACTCTGAATAAACAAACCTCACTGACATCACCAGTGGCTGATGAGATTAAAGGTAATAAGCTGCTTTAGGTTGAGAATAGAAACGATAAGAAGTGGTGCAGTCTGAGGCGCAGTCTGTGAAATAGCAGCAGCTGGTCTGTCTTCTTCATACCTGATACTTTTTTGATAGCAACTATCAGGACTTGACACCTAGAGGTAAGTCAGCTGTTTTTAAATTTTTTCTATTCTGCGTGTGCAAAGTATAGAGGTTAATATGGCCCTCAGAGATCCAAGCATTTTAATATCCTTTCCAATAACAAAGTAACGTGCCAGCTCTTTGATTGCGCCTCTATAATGTATTGCTGTTTAAACAGTTTGATGAAATACGTTTTCTGTGTTTCCCCAAGAACTGTGTTCATATGCTATTGAGAAAAACAATATTAGGCCATTATTTACACAGGACATATTTCTCCTTAACGTTCGTATTATTAATGTTTTTATCCAGGGTGCATTCATTTCCATGTAAAATTGTGGACATTACCCTTTCCCATAACTAAATCCTGAGAAAATGTGTATTCCAAAACAATTTGGCAAGTGTAAGTTTGTAATGAAAATGTTAAAAAACCCTCTATTTTCTATGCCTTGTTTTGCAGTTAATGTGAGACGGTGGTGCATTAGGAATGAGTAAAAGGGGGAGGAGGAGGCACAGCAAGAGGAGGAAGAGCTCCAGCAGCAGTAAACGTGAGTCGGAGATTTGGGTGGAGGGTGCAACGAGGTTAATCCTGTGCTTAGCTGAGCACATTTTTTCCACACCTGTGCAGTTTGCCAACATTTGGACTTCTTTGAAACAGTAGAGGACTAGTGATAGCTGGTGAATAAAGGGTTTTATGAGGTTACAAACAAGTTAGGCTCACCATTGCTGTCCATTGAGCATGTGCTCAGTACTATACACATGGGCTGTCCCAACAATTCAAACATTTCCAAATTGACTTAAAGGAACAGTGTGTAACATTTCAATGTAACCTCCTACAACGGTTGGTTTGATATCCTACGAAACGTTACTCATTTTTCGTGCGTTTCCCTAAGAAAGCCAGCGACGCATGTCAATTTCCCCTGGTTACATGTATACAGTCTTCAAAATAAACTTCCATCTTCACAGGAAACAACTCTGTTGGGTTTGAGCAACAAGATCCGGGAAGCGATCGAGAAATACTTTTTTAGGTTTAGGAAAAGATCGTCCTTTGGAATAAAATAACTACGGATGTGCTGTTATCTTATCTTATCTTATCTTAATAATCTACGAATTACGACGCATTCTTTTTCATAGGTATAGCCACGATTGCTGGATGAATATTTAGAGGGGTCAGCGGTAAATATAATATTTATAAGTGTTTTCTTGAGTGCATAATCTACAGAAAATAAGAATCGTGTTTTTCGTTAGCTTAGAATGGGCTATTTATATCTACACACGGAGCGGATCTTTTTCACAGTCGGTGTCCATGTTTGTACAGCAACTATGCACTGACAGCAATACTGATGTCTGGCCGATACTGACACAAATAGCTGTATTGTAACAGTGACAACAGGGCTGATCTATTCAATATAATTCTGTTTATTAACTATAAATATTAAATACTGGAATTTTATTTCCTGATTAAGTTTTGACTTAAGTATACAGCTTATTAATTAAACACTGGTATCGGATTTGGAACGCCATGGTTTTGTGTCCAGGGCTGGGAAAACTAAAGAAGAAGAAGCCATTTTTATTGTCATATACATTTTACACATACACGAAATTTGACGACTGCATTTGACCCATCCCTGTATATAGGGAGCAGTGGGCTGCCATTGATCGGCGCCCGGGGAGCCGGGGGTTCAGTGTATTGCTCAGGTACACTTCGACACGTGACACGTCCCAGTCGGGAATCTAACCGTTGACCTTCCGGTTCCCAGACGACCCTTGTAACCCAGTGAGCCACGGTCGCCCCCAAACACGATAAACCTCTGTTGGTCTTGAGGAACTATAGCATTCATTGCTGCGCAAACTGCAACTTCCGCTGAACATTCAATTGAAATTCTCACCTCCTAACTAACTCTCTTCTATGGAAGCCCATTTCCGCCACTGTGAGGAAAAAGCATCATCTGACTTAACATCGCATAATAATGATACTAAATCACAATAATGAGATAGTATCTCATTATTATGAATTATCATCTCATTATTATGACTTAGTATCTCATTATTATGAATTAGCATCTCATTATTATGACTTAGTATCTCATTATTATGAATTAGCATCTCATTATTATGACTTAGTATCTCATTATTATGAATTATCATCTCATTATTATGACTTAGCATCTCATTATTATGACTTAGTATCTCATTATTATGACTTAGTATCTCATTATTATGAATTAGCATATCATTATTATGACTTAGCATCTCATTATAATGACTTAGTATCTCATTATTATGAATTAGCATCTCATTATTATGACTTAGCATCTCATTATTATGACGTAGTATCTCATTATTATGACTTAGCATCTCATTATTATGAATTGGCATCTCATTATTATGACTTGGCATCTCATAATAATGCGATACCTATCTCATTATTATGACTTAGTGACTGAGGGCGGGGCGTAGCAGAGCAGGGTTACGGTTTAAGAAGGGACCCTGTTAACTGGCGACCTTCAGCAAAATGCGTCTCATGTTGTCGTAGTTACGGCAGCTGTTGAAAACAGGAACACGTAGCTGTCCTCGTGAATGCCGCATTGTTAAATTATGGAATGTAGTGTCAAACCTTCTCATTTACAGTCTTTGGTCAAAACATAACAGATTCGACGTTGGAGAGTCTTTTGAGGAAACGAGTCCACTCACGTTTGAAACGTCGCTTTTTGTTTATGTGTTGAAACAGGAAGAGAGCAAGTTGCCCTAATTCCTTTGAAATAATAAAGTTGGTATAAAAACAAACACAATCGTCTTTGGAGCCTGTTTTGTGCAAAAATGTGTTGAGTAGAAGAACTCTGTAGCACAGTTTTAAAAAAGATGACATACAATAAAACAAGGTAAAACACAGTCAGCAGGAGCTCCTAAGAGCAGAAGGAAACCAGATCAACTTGTGACCTTGCGTATTTACTGTGGAGCATTGTGACGTGTACTACGGAGCAGTTTAGAATACAGCTGGTTTTCGAGACAAATCTTTGTAGCGCTGCAAATCAATGAGGCAGATGTTTGTGATGTTGTCATGAGGTGAAAATACACAATGTGTATTTTCTGTGTATTTTATCAGAGGCAACAAGAAAAACAAAGCCATAAAATTAAGAATTCAACCAGCCAAGAACACAGATGTCAAGTTGTTCATTTGAGTTTGGCTGAAGGTCGCCAGTTAACAGGGTCCCTTCTTAAACCGTAACCTTGCTCTGCTACGCCCTGCCCTCAGTCACTAAGTCATTATGATGGGACGCTATCTCATTATTATGAGAAGCTATCTCATTATTATGAGAAGCTATCTCATTATTATGAGATAGTAATTCATAATTATGAGACAGTAAGTCGAAACTAGAAAAAGCATTTCCTCCTGAAAATGCGTTGGAATGCTGAAATTTGAAATTAATTGCAAAAACATTGCTGAAAATAGATTTAAAAAAAATTGCAAAAAGCTTAATAATTCAAAACGTTTAAAGATTCCAACTATGAAAAGTCATATCACCCCTCTCATGAAAGAGCTGAACATTTTGATATTCGAACAGTTTCTATGGCTTAAAAAATTTCATCAGTGGTGATATTTGTAGCAGTAGAAGTTGTAGTAGAAGTATTATCAGTATAAGTATTAGTAGCATTAGAATAAGTACTAGTAGACGCAGTAGTGATATTTGTAGTAATAGTAGAAGTATTATTAGTAGTAGAAGTATTAGTAATTCGAAGAAGTAGTAGAAGACGTAGTATCAGTAGTCATAGTAATAGCTGTAGTATTGGTCGTAGTATTTAATATCACAGTAGTAGTAGTAGTAGTAATAGTAATGGCAGTAGAATAAGTAGCAGTAGTAGTAGTACTAGTAGCAGTCGTACTAATAGCTGTAGTAGTATTACTACTTTTAGTAGCATGAATAGCAGTAGTAGCAGTAGCAGTTGTCGTATAAGTAATAGTAGTAGTGGTAGTAATAGCAGTAGTGGTAGTAATAATATTGATGGTGGTAGTAATAGCAGTAGCAGTAGTAGTAATAGTAGCAACAGCAGAAGTAGTAGTAGTAGTAATACTATATTAGCAGCAGCAGCAGTAGTTGTCGCAGTATTAGTAAGAGCATTAATTCTTTTAACAAAAAAGCCTAATTTTGAGCTTGTTTAAATACAGTTAATCCACGGGGCTTTTATTTTAAAAGGGTGGGGCTGGGTGGGGGGGAGAGGAGACATAATCATAATGTTTGACACACATAAACAGAGGTTATTAAATGCCTGGCTTCATCACAAGCATTTCAATTAGAATTCACTCTTTGGGGCTTTTATTTTGAAATGGTGTGTGTGTGTGTGTGTGTGTGTGTGTGTGTGTGTGTGTGTGTGGGGGGGGGGGGGGTCCTCTAAAAGTCTCTAAGACCTGAATGACTGTATGAGAGAGAGACACACACAGAGAGAGAGAGAGAGAGACAGAGATATAGAGAGAGGAGTGCATGTGTGTCTGTGAGTCTGTTTACCAACATCACTAATTAGCTTAATCAGAAACCTGTGTTCTTGCAGCTTTTTCATGGCGATAAAACAGGGAAACACCTCTCAAACAAATCCTCAAAACTCCCATAACCGTAGCTCCGATTGCTCCGATATTAACCTCCTGCTCCCTAGCCCTATTTTTAGGCCTCTGCTCGAAAATTGCATACCCAAACTCAAAAGAGTGCATCTTTGCAAGCACAAGGTCTATTTGAATAATTTGGTGTGTTGTAATAAAGGAACACTTGTGAGATTTGTTCAGATGTGTAAATATCAGTGTATAAGTTACTGGTTAAGAGTAAATGAACATGGCACACAGCTCAAATTGAAAAGTTTCAGGTTCGCCTGAAAAAAAAGCCCCTTCATTGTTATTATTTCATTGAAATGATGCAGCCCCCAGCCTAAAACATCTCCCAAATCATAGCACATATATGTGAACAGTCTCTCTGCAAAGTTTTACTTTGATAAAGTGAAGCAGAGAAAATTAGAGAATTTTTAGTACAGAAAGTTTAGGCGAGATTTCCAAAATGTGCATTTGGGCACCATGTGTGCCATGTGTGCCATTTGAATTTCCTCATCTACTAAACTACATATTTCACTTATAAATTACTAATGGTGTTAAATACATCCAAATGCAGCAATTTCTGGCTTTTTTTGGGAAAAAAAAAATATATTTTTTTTAATATTATATTTTATATTATATTATTTTATATTATATTTGTAAGTCTTCTGTTTCGACATCTTACTAATTACCGGTAATCCTAAAAATGAACGAACGGTGAAAAGGCAGCCGAAATCTCATCTATCATCTATCTGAAACCAAGCTCCAGCTGTAATCAGCTGAGCGTAATCAGCTGAGCGTAAAAGCAGCTGGCAGCTTGCTCCTAGTTTTCATACTTACGCAGAACAATAACTCTGGCTCCCATTGGCCGACCTCCATGGTACATACCTCTCTGTATTCGTTAGCTCCAATAGAATTGAGCTAATCACTTGAAAATGAGTGACAGCACTGTTAGCCAGTCAAAATCATCAAGTCTCCGAAAATAGTGACTTGCACGATTTGGGGAACACAGCATGTTACGCCTTCCCCGGTGGGGTGAAATGACCCCCTCCGAAGGAAAGGCGTGTCTCTGTTGCAAGACAGGAAGTCCATTGAACCTTTTCCGGAGAGAAAATGCGGGGATATTCAATTTTTCGGCTTCAAATCGTCAAAAGTGAGTCATATTTATGATCATAAAGCGATAATGTGATTTGTGTTGCTGGTGTCTGTTGGGCTCATATCTCAGCGATAGTATGACGGAGAGAAATGTTACGGTTATGACCGTAACCGTTGTGTTCGTGGCGTTCTTTCTGCTATCTCGGTTTGTTTGTTAGCATCAAGCTATGATTGCTAAGTCCGGAAATGTCCCGAGTGTGTACACTCCTGGCGAAATATGAATATGGTGTTGTAGTTATGCTAAGTTTGAGTACTGAGTTGTGTTTGGAGTATGTTCAAATGTCTTTTATACGATTTTATCCCAGGTTTCTGACGTTTCACGAGGTATGCGACATCATTATATTCGTTTTGTAATGAATACTTATTTTCGATGTTTTATGAAATACAGTCTCAAAAGCGGCCCCTAGGGCACCCTCGGTAGCAGAGAGTTAATAAATGAGAGGAAGGATGAGTTGAAGAACAGATCCTATAAAAATTGTGTCTGTAGTGTAAAACATGTGGCTTAACTGGCGATCTAGAAATGGGGTACCGTGTTCTGTGGAAGATGTTTTTGAAGCAAAATTTAACATTGGTCTCTATGGAGCAGAAAGTTGGTTTTCCTCTCAATTAACGGCTTCTGTGTGAAATGTGGAAATCTGTGGGATTCCACAGTAATTTGTCTATGACAAGGACAAGATTAGCTACTTTTAAATCCAGAAATGATGCATGAAGAGTGAAGATTGTGGACTCAGTGGCAAAATGCAAATGTTTTTTTCACAAGAATCTCAAGCTGCTCTTCACTCTAGCGGTGACATCACGCACTCTAAGCTGTGCAATACACACCCATTATAAAGTCAGAAAAGGGCTGAAAAATCATAAAAGTTAAATTGCTGCAATTCAAAAAGTGTAGAAGATATCAAAAAGCTGAATCATATGGCAATAGCTCAGGGGTTTCTCAACATTTTAAAGTTCAAATGGTGTATGTAGCTGAAAATATGAGGAAGTTGAAGGATTTGAAAGTTGAAGAAGTTTAAGAGGATTTGAAAGTTTTCTCCATAGACATCCCATTCAAAATAAAGTTGAAAAAGCTTAATAATTCAAAAAGTTGAAAGATTAGAAGAAATAGCAGACATAAGCTGAAAGAGCTGAACATTTTGATATTTGAACGGTTTCTGTAGCTTAAAAAATGTGGACGGTGGGAAGTGCCAAAAAAAGGGGGACGGAAGAAATAGTGGCAATAGTGGCATCTCATAATTGTTGGAATGCTTAACAGCATTCCAATAATTATGCGATGCTAAATCATTATTGTTGGAATGATGTTAAGCATTCCAACAATAGATTTGAAGAACAATTGTTCTTCAAATCTTTATTCCACTATTTCTTCCGTCCCCGTGTTTCGTCGCAACGCTTCTTCTCCTTCATATTTTAAGCTACAGAAACTGTTCAACTATCAAAATGTTCAGCTCTTTCAGCAGAGGGGTGCTATATCTCTTCATATTTCTAACCTTTAAACTTTTTGAATTATTAAGCTTTTAGCAACTTTGTTTTGAATGGGTTTCTATGGAGAAGCTTTTTAAATCCTCTTAAACTTCTTCAACTTTCAAATCCATTAACTTCCTCATACCTTCAGCTACAGACACCATTTCAACTTTCAAATGTTGAGAAAACCCTAAACTATTGCCGGAACATACAGTTTTCTGATATCTTTTTAACTTTTTGAACTGCAGCAATTTAACTTTTATGATTTTTCAGCCTTTTTCTGACTTTATAATGGGTGTGTAATGCACAGCTTAGAGTGCGTGATGTCACCGCTAGAGTGAAGAGCAGCTTGAGATTCTTGTGAAAAAAACATTTGTGTTTTGCCACTGTGTCCACAATCTTCACTCTTCATGCATAATTTCTGGATGTAGAAGTAGCTAATATTGTCCTTGTCGTATAAAAATGACTGTGGAATCCCACAGATTTACACATTTGACACCGAAGCCGTTAATTGAGAGGAAAACCAACTTTCTGCTCCATAGAGACCAATGTTAAATTCTGCTTCAAAAACATCTTCCACAGAACACGGTACCCCATTTCTAGATCGCCAGTTAAGCCACATTTCTTACACTACAGACACAATTTTTACAGGATCTGTTCTTCGACTCAGCCTTCCTCTCAATTATTAATATCGGAGCAATAGGAGCTACGGTTATGGGAGTTTTGATGATTTGTTTGAGAGGTGTTTCCCTGTGTTATCTCCATGAAATGGCTTCAGGCACACAGGTGTTCACGATTGAGCCAGTAATCAGTGATGTTTATAAACACACAGACTCATAGACACACACGCACATACACTCCTCTCTCCCTCTCTCTCTCTCTCTCTCTCTCTCTCTCTCTCTCTCTCTCTCTCTCTCTCTCTCTCTCTCTCTGTGTCTCTCTCTCATACAGTCATTCAGGTCTGAGGACTCTTTAGAGGTCTTTCCCCCCTCCTCCACCCCCCCCCCCCACACACACACACATGCCATTTTAAAATAAAAGCCCAACAGAATGAATCCTAACTGAAATGCTTGTGATGAGCCTGTCATTTAATAACCGGTTTGTGTTTATCTAACATTATAATTCTGTCTCCTCTCCCCTTCTCCCCCCCACCCCACACCCCATTTCAAAATAAAAGCCCCAGAGAGTGAATTCTAACTGAACTGCTTGTGATGAAGCCTGTCATTTAATAACCTGTTTATGTGTGTCAAACATTATGATTATGTCTCCGCTCCCCCTCCCTTCATGCTACTAAAAGTAGTAATACTACTACAGCTATTAGTACGACTGCTACTAGTACTACTACTACTGCTACATCTTCTACTGCCATTACTATTACTATTACTACTACTACTACTACTGTGATATTAAATACTACGACCAATACTACAGCTATTACTATGACTACTGATAGTACGTCTTCGACTACTTCTTCTAATTACTAATGCTTCTACTACAACTTCTACTACTACTACAAATATCACTAATACTACTACGAGTAGTTATTCTAATGCTACTAATACTTCTACTAATAATACTTCTACTACAACTATAACTTCTACTACTACTACAAATATCACTGCTACTACTACTACTAGTAGTTATTCTAATGCTACTAATACTTCTACGAATAATACTTCTACTACAACTTCTACTACTACAAATATCACCACTGATGAATTTTTTTAAGCCACAGAAACTGTTCAAATATCAAAATGTTCAGCTCTTTCAGGAGAGGTGTGATATGACTTTTCATATTGTAATCTTTAAACTTTTTGAATTATTAAGCTTTTTGCAATTTGTTTTTGAATTGGATATCTATTTTCAGCAATGTTTTTGCGATTAATTTCAGTTTTCAGCATTCCAATGCATTTTCAGCAGGAAAACCGTTCAACTATCAAAATGTTCAGCTCTTTCAGCAGAGGGGTGCTATATCTCTTCATATTTCTAACCTTCATTTTCTAAGCAGGAAATGCTTTTTCTAGCTATGAGATACTATCTCATTATAATGACTTACAGGATCTTAATTTTTTTCCTCACATTGGCGGAATTGGGTTATTGCAACCAGTTTCAGCTGGTTGCAATCTGCAACCTCACCACAAAATCCTAAGCACTGGAACTTTAATAAACCAATAATAATTACACGTCACCTCCAGATCACATAGGGCACATGTGTCAAACTCAAGGCCCGCGGGCCGAATCCGGCCCGCCACGTCATTTTATGTGGCCCGCGAATCCGCCAGCAAACACAAAAAAAAACAAAAAAATCGTTTTTTCTTTTTGGAAAAATTAAAAGTTAGACTTGAAAATAAAAGTATCCCCATGGTCGAAATTATGAGATAGAAAGTTGAAATTATGAGATAGTATGTTGTGTGTGTACCGACATTAAAACTATCACAACAGGTGGACAGGAGAGGCAACAGCCCGAAAAGAGGTTTTCCAACGATTGAAAAAGATCGACAAATAATCCCAAAATGTCCACGAAGAGAAAAATTGATGCAGCGGGAAGAAAATGTAATGAAAGATGGGAAAGCGAATCCATGTTTGTGCTTCAACGAGAAAAACGGGTCTGTCTTCTGTGTTATGAGTAGGGTTGGGGACCGAAAAACGGTGCCGGTATGGAACCGGTTCCTATACGTCCGGTACCTACCGGACCGAAACGCAACGCAGATTTTAGTGCTTCGTTTCGGTGCCTGAGCCGATTGAAATACCTTTTTGACACTACTCTGATGACTCCATCCTGGCAGCAGGACTCGGTCCTCCACTCCTCACTCATAGTATTATTACAACGGGGTGCTTAGCGCTGCCGCTCATAAGCACAACAACACAGGCACGCGAAAGCTTCTTCTTCTTCTTCTTTGAGACCAACTGGCGGTTGGCAAACGACGAAATGGCGCATTACCGCCACCAACTGGTAAAATAAAATAAGTCATGAGACGTGTCGTATTTTGCCAGAGAAGGAAAATATGCTCATATTTCTGCAAAATAATTGCTGAAGTTTGAAGCTGCAGTGTGTGTACAGAGTGTGTGTGTTTTGTATTTATTTATATTTATTTAAGTATACTGTAAACTTTTAAGAGTTAATATATTGTTCATAGTTAAAAAGTTTGAAGCTGTAGTTTGAAGCAAAGTGTTTTGTATTTATTTATATTTGTAGTATACTTTAACAGTTAATATATTGTTCAATTTCAAGAAAAAAGTATCGGTTCAGGCACTGTTCAGGCACCGGTATCGTTTTAAAAGTATCGTTTTAGCACCGGTATCGGAAAAAACCCAAACGATACCCAACCCTAGTTATGAGGCAGTGTCGGTGATGAAGGATACAACTTACGTCGGCATTTTGACACCAAACACGGAGCTAAATTTAGCCTCCAAGAAAAACATCAAATTGTCCAAGAATTAAAAGCAGACCGCAATCACAGCAGAATATCTTTACACAAGCTACAGCCCAGTGCATGCTAAAGGTATGTGACAGTGCTCCGACCAGATACAGACTTTTACAAATGTCAGTTTGTGAAGAAACACCATCGCAGACCGAGTTCATGAACTAGCAGCAATCTAACAACACAGCTAGCTAAGAGACGAGCAGGTACTTGTATTTTTAATTAACTGTTGATGAAAGCACAGACAACACGGATACAGAGCATCTATCCATGTTTATAAGACCTGACTCTCAGTGAGGAGCTCTTGGATGTAGCTGCCATGCAGGACAACGACAGGGAGGAACATTAGTGATGCAGAGAGGTGACACAAATAGCTTTGAACAAAGTTAATGTAATAACTTGTGTTTGATATTTGTCTGTTATTTTCTTTAATAGTTTGATCATTGATAGAGTAATGTGGGTTTCTTAACCCTTAATTAAAATGATTTATGTTATAATAACAGAAATATGTTTAAATATCATTTTTCATTTATATAACTGCATGCAGGGTAGGAAATTCACATATTTTTTTGGGGGCAATTTTTGCCCCCACTGACCGGGGGCATTTTCAAAAAATTGGTGGCATTTTTTGAAACTTGTGAAATAACATTTAACCTTTGTTCAAAATAATACATATACTTATTTAGGCTTACAGTATATGAGCAATTGTCATCAAATGGCAATAATAACACTATTAGGCAGTAGCCTACAGATTCAAAGTGTTTTCTTTGATTTATTTAACAAAAAACAAACAAATCAGACAATCACATTCAATTGTATTCTTATTTCTTTGTGGTTATTTATTGTTATTATTAAATGTTTTAAACAACTATTAACAATTATTAAGTCAACAATGCCTTGATTACATATACATCAGTCATTGTATGGAATTATTGAGAAAAAATATTTTTGTAGCACCTCAAATATTGTGATATTACCCATTATTGTGCTGAACTTATGCATTAGTCATTGTGTGGAATTTTTTTAGAAAAACATTTTTATAGCACCTTAAAAATTTTTTAAATGTGCCATTTGAAGATACAAATTCAGTTCAGAGTTTTTACTTAGTAAAATATCTTAATTGACTGTCAGTCAGGTATTATTCATTTCCAGCAACCCTCAAATCAAAGAATAAAGACACTTTACGCACAATTTAGGTGTATTTTCCCGTTAACTCACGAGATGCAGGTAGCATGTTTTATACTTAATGTGAATATAATTCATTTAATCTAATTTCCATTATGCAATATGTATACTTTGTTGGCATCTTATTCTGAAAACCGGATGTTCGTCTTTAGAAACCGGATGTTGTCTCACGTTAATCTTTCCGTTAACTTTCAAAGTCCTTCGCTCGCTCCCGATCTGTGCCGTTTAATTGCGTTTACCGTGAATGTCAGCATAGAGGTGCACTAACATGTGAGTGTCTGCTGAGTTGACCGCAGTCTCGCAGTCACAGGTCTGATAAAGAAGCGCTCCATTTTTTTCAGGGGCATTTTTTGCTCCTCTCCTCGTGATATCAGGGGCAAAATGATATTTCTTAGGGGCAGTTTTGCCCTTTGCCCTCGTGTATTTCCGACGCTGACTGCATGTACAATATTTGTACACTTGAATAAACAATAATCAAATGCAGAGAGAGTTATTTAACAATATGTTAGGGAGAAGTTAGTTATACAGTCTTACAGTTACAACCGGCCCTTTGAGGGCGACCGTGATGCTAATGTGACCCAGAGTGAAAATGAGTTTGACACCCCTGACATAGGGGATGCCATGGCGAAATCTACCACAAATTATGAGCCCAGGCCACCAGAAATGTACCACGCCCAACCTGACTTCTTGCAATGATAGAATAGTGTCGGCCCTGCATCGGTTCCCTCTCAGCTTTGTCAAAGACAGTCACAACAGAGCTGAACGATGGCAAGTCAAAATGTTATCTGTTGTGTTTGGAGGCAGTATTATCAGCAACCAGCCAGTATCATGGCAGAGGGTGCAAATGTTGTCTGCAAACATTTTTTTTTCTTACACTTTTCTTTCCTTCTCCTGCACCTAAATCCTTGTTGCTGGTGAAAGATGATATATGTAAATTTAATACAAGTTTTTAACATAATGAAATAAGGATTCAGCTACACACCTAAACAACTTAGTTTAGAGGTTGGCATAGAACAGTGGGCACAACGATATATATACGATATTCAGAGCATTAATATATCATCAAACCATTATGTTGAGTATTTACTTGTAAATTATGAGGTGGTGATTTAGGTAAAAATCTGTGAGCTGTAAAATCCATTTACATCATTTTACATTGCAGACATTTTTTATATACTACATACATTTTTTTGTTTTTTTACTTTCAGAGAGTGTGTCACCATACAGCATTCAAAAGCAGAACAAAAGTAACAATGTCAGCTACAAAGCTGACATTGTTGAAAAGGGTGAGACAGATTCTCTGCGAAAGGAAAATACCCTGTCAGGATCGGAAGATGAGGAAAAATACAACAATGCTCCACCCAAAGAAAAAAGAGTTAAACGGGATCATCATGTGAAGTCATTTACAAAACAAAGGAGTATTTATACCAAAACGACAGAGGACAAAGAGAAAGGAGTGAGGACAGTGACGTCGGTGTCTGTCAATGACGTGGAAGATTCCCCCCCGAAGATCATTTTTCAGCAGTCACGTGTACTCTTATCTGAAAATCCAACCCACTCAACACCAGTTACTAACATCATGAAAATGAACTGCAATGGGTCGCATGTGAAATTGGAAATTCAAGAAACTTTACAATTGAATACTTCTGGCATCAAGACCACGTTTGTTTTAATGGATGAAAAGGAGGACTGTGCTGATGTGTTTTTTAAGAGCAAATGTGAGAAGACATGGTTACCAAATAATGAGTCATCTGAGCAGCCATCACAAAATGTGACTAATCACAACGGCAATCAAAGCCTAAATTACAGATTTACCTTTGACAACATGAGTGAACAAACAGAGTCTCATAGTGATTCCAAATCTGTCAGTCCAACAAATGTATGGGACAACACAAGCTCTCAATGCTGTGAGGATCACAAACTAATATCAACAGACTTCATGTTGACAAATCACCCATCTAGACCGCAACCATTGTTAAATATCAAACCTCAAGGGAAGAGGAAAGACTTTGACAAAAGTGTCGGAAGTGATCAGTTCTGGGACATTCCTCCACCCCAAGAGTTTGCAGACTTTAAAAATAATCTATTAGAAGACCTAACACACTGCCTGGCTTCCTGTAGAATTGTAGAAAGTCCTGCTGACAAAAAGCAAAAGGAGTTTCACACGACACCTAACATTACCTGTAAGGATGAATCTCGATGGCCATTTTCTTTAGAAGCAGAGGAAAGAGCAGATCTGGCACCTTTGTTCCATCCATTATCAGAATCTGCCAGCTATGAGCCAATGCTCATGAGACCTTCCTTGTCTACCAACAGGTCCAGCTTCACCAAAGATTTCATCAACTGTCAAAAGAGACAATCCTGGATTAGAAACAACAGTATTGCCACTGTGGAACACAGAGCACGTTTGTCACCAAAGAAAAGATGCCAAACATATCCTGGGATGTCAGAGGGTCTAGGATTGATGCAGGAAGACTTTCTGTCTCCCTGTACTGAATCCGTTCCCTCTTTAGTCATGTGCTCACTGCTTCTCCAAACTGAGAGGCTGGGAAGGATTCACCAGGGCACTGACATGTTTTCTGCATTCGGAATAGGAAATTATAATTCTTCACAACCAAAGGGACGTTCCAAACTTGCCTCAGAAAACCTAAACAGCCGTGATGGAAAGCAATCATTGCTGAGTCCATTCCATATGAGCAGCTCTGAGGATATACCTGATGATGTGTTCTCTGTCAATGAGCAATGTCGAAGACAAAGCAGCATCAGTTACCGTCGTACAACAGGCAGACAACAGGAAGTAGACTTAAAACAGAGCATTTGTACGTATGTGGAAAGTCTGGACAATATTGATCAAAGTGAAGTGGCAGACAGTGGATTTGACCAAGAAATGGGGGAAGTAGAATATCACAGCCCAGAGCCCCTGACAGAGGAGTTGAGTCAAAGAGCCCTTGCCATTCATCCATCCTGCAGGGGCTCAGAGGAACATATACTACAGAGCCATCCTGTAATATTACTCCTCAAGGACAAGATTGAAAGTGAAAGCCAAGAGGATCCAGTCTCAGTTCTACCCAAACATAGTAAGTCCTCAGTCATGACAGTACCTGTTGGTGCACACGAGCAAAGATTCTTGCAGATGGACTCAAGATCATCACTGGGTGGTTTTATGGAAACAAATGGTAGAACTGCCCTGGAAGACCCTTGCATGTCCCCTTTGCAGGATGTGAACTCTCTTTCATTAAACACAAATGAGGTTACAGATGAGATTGAACCTAAACCATTTGGTGAAAAAACAGGAAATGCCAGCCCTTCTTTGCCACTAATGATAACAGAGGATTCAGACAAACCTGGAGTCACTGCATCATGTCCTGCCAAAGGTTCTACAGATGCAGAAATCCATGCAAAAGAGCAGCTCGGTAAAACGGACAAGGCAGATAAACACATTGTATCCACATGTAAGTTACAGTAATGAAATAAATACTGAACAACTAATTTCAGGTCAGTTTGTATATACAACTGACCTATTGTGACTGTTTATCACCATTTCCAGCTTCCTCAGAGGCCAAAGAGCATCTGAAAGCTGTGGTTCATAAACAGCCAGACAGCAGTGGCTCTGACCACTGGGCCAGGAGGCGAAAGCTCTTCAAGGAGAGCAAGGAATGGAGCTCTGCTGGAGGAAGCTCAATGACCAGTGATATCACAGAGGAATCAGGTAACTCTTGGGCTGAGTTTGGGACAATGGAGGGTGTATCCAAATAATCATTGCTATACATGTGGTAAAATTACCAAGTGCCCCTATTTGAAGAGCAAACAGAGTAGTCAGTGGTGAATCAAACTTGTGCATGCTTTCAAGTATTACACTTGCCAGCCCAATGTTGTGGCAATCACCACTCACATACGCTACCACCTGATTGAACGTTGAGCTCATTGATCTATTGATCGGTGTTGGGGGTTTAGCGTTACAAAGTAATGTTAATTTAACTTCATGACTTATCACATTGCAGTATAACACATTATACATTATATAAGCATTCATGCTTTTCTTCATCTACAGTTTCTTTGTGAACTGCACAATAGTTGTGCAGAACAATTGATAAGAAAAGGAAAGTCCTCCGTTTGGTCCATCACCCTCCTCAAAGTCGCAAACCAGGACGTCACACGTCCGCTCCGTAGGGCTGATAGTAGACACGCCCCTCGCTTAATCGCTCCAATAACGGTTTGTTTCCTCAGCATGTCGGCAGTAGTAGCATTAAAAATGCAGAATTGAATTGCACAACAGCTGCTAGCATAGACAACAAGATCAACAACGCTTGTAATCTGTTATCCATGTTGAATATGGTATTTTAGTGAAAAGAAGAACTGACTTATACAGAAGGTATTTTGTAAGTACTAGTAACTACAGGTATTTTAGAGGAAAGGATCAATTATTTATACGTAAGTATTTTGTTAGTAGTGGGTACTTACCGGGTAGAGTACTGGTAATCATAGCTGAACACTTAAGTCATTATGGTATAATGTGTTTCAGACCATAATATACTAATGGATGAAGTACAATAAAGACAAAAACTTTTGCTCTTTGCTCATGGTAGTTGTGACAATAATTTCTTATAGGTGTGCCTTCGGTGAGCAAGCTATTCATCTACTCCATTTTGATTTGGAATAATAACGAGTAGAGAAATGGGTCTTTATTTTTGAATATTAGCTCCTAGCTGGCATGTTCATCAAGCACTGCAGCAGCTCATATCGATGAGGCTGGAGGAGAAAACTCATTTTTTTGAAGTGCACGGTTATGGGAACTTATATTGTCACCCAATGACAAACACAATGCAGTAATATAATAATATAATTCAGCATGTGCAAAGTAAAGCACACACATGCTCACAAGAGCTCAAGAAGCACTCAAGTATGGTTAGAAACATTTGTTAAAAAATTCAGAATTAACATATATGGAAAAGTTCTCACTGATCAATGAACTGCCATTATTGAACATAAAAATACTGTATTTGCACAATATTACTGTATATTGTTGAAAAAAATGTTGAATACTGTTCCTCTGATTGATGCAGAATTGAGCTAAAATCCATCCCTAATTAAGAGGTAAGCACTCAACACTTACTGTACCAAAGCCTTGCAGTATTTATTTATTTATTTTTCAGGGACAATGCACACTAATTAACAGTTACACTGTAAGTGAGCCAGAGTTAGCCAGAGAGGCTAATTTCCATCTGCTGTATAAGTAATGTCTTCTTTACACTTGATACCCCTTGATACTGTACCAAAGCCTAAAGTATAAATTATTTCTCCTTTCCTCTAAAATACTCCGTAAGTGGGCTTCCCAGTACTCATTAAAATACTTTTCCTTTCCTTATAAAATTCCATATTGTTGCTCCCTCGTTGCACTGTACCTACATTTTAGTAACATTTGATTTTCTGAAACGGAAGGCCTTAATGCATGCACACTGTCTTACTGTTAGCACTGTTCTGTCTTGTTGATCTTTAATAATGAAGGTCAGTTGTCCTTTGATTATTAGTATGTGCTCCATACCCAATTTAAACAATTTACAGACATTTTATAAACAATTACAGCCATCAAGTAACCTGCTTAAAGTGTTCATTTTGGGTCTT
This sequence comes from Lycodopsis pacificus, assembly GCA_028022725.1. Taxonomy (NCBI): domain Eukaryota; kingdom Metazoa; phylum Chordata; class Actinopteri; order Perciformes; family Zoarcidae; genus Lycodopsis; species Lycodopsis pacificus. The sequence goes on from CM051707.1 coordinate 21,555,354, forward strand.
TTCATACATGACAACCATTGGTGGTTTCACCATACATCAGAGGAAGGCAATTTGTAAAATTGTGTTTCCTTTTTTTAATTATTTTTTAATATTTTTCCTTTCTTGTCACTCCAAATGAATGATAATCTGTAATAAAAAAGAAATCGGTCTATATGTAAATGTGGGCTTATCCAATATCTGTACTTGCCAATATTTATTGTCACTCACATTTCACATTTAATGAACTATTCCACCTTGCAGACTACTCATTTAAGTTTATTATATTCATTTTTAATCTAATAAAATAGTTTTGATTAATCATCAAATCATGTTTTATAAAATATGGAACTTCCTGCAGTAATATATTTGATCCAGTATATATGTTTTTCCACATCATACATTGGTTTACATTTTTGGTAATCCTGTTAGTAAGTAATTGTTCCTGCTTTGTGTGTAACAAAGTGAATGTTCATTCTTAAATCATACCTATAGGTGTTGAGTGTATCACTATAGATGGTGCGAATAAATACATTTTGAAAATAAAATAAATAAAGTCTAGTGATTCTGAATGAAAACGTTCTGATCAGTCAAGAATGGGTGTTATTTCAGATATTAATAGCTATTTACAGAGTGTGTGGGCTAAAACACACAATAAGTCCAAATACTCTGTGAGAAAATGTGCTGGCAAACACAAAATATGCAATAATTAAGATCATACTGAATCTGGCTTCCAGTGACAACTGAGCAATTATTATTGTCAAATATTGTGAATTTATCAATTTGACAACTGACATTCACCTTCTACAGCGTGTACTGCATTGTATCACGGAATGGTGTTTATTGGCCGATGTTTTGTTTCTAGGGTCAGAGGACACTTGCTCGATGGACATGGCAATTCAAGACAATGAAGACAGGGGCTTTTATACAGAGACCTTCCATTCTTCTGCATGGATTTACCAAGGAGATGATGTCGACTCAGCTGCCATTCCTTCCGGCCTCAACACCAAAACTCGAGCTGTCTCAAGTAAGCCTCTTTGTGATTTCACAAGAAAATATATACGTCTTTAGGGTTAGGGTTACAGGGAAAATTAATTTAGTATTGAATCGCAGTTAGAAGTGTTCTTCTTAAACTTTCTTTAATACATGATTCAAACACCATGCAGAGGCAATACTGTACACTGGACCAAGCAAATGATTACATATATTCTATTACAATGACTTCAACTTTCTCTTCCTTTTCAGTTCGGGAGAGAACTGTGAAGATCAGCAGAGGGACAGGAGAGTATCCTTGGGGCTTTCGAATACAGTTTTCTAAACCCATTGTAGTTACAGAGGTAGACACAAGTAAGTGAATTCTTTGCTTGCAGTGTTATCTCATCTAGGTGATGCAGATCAGATATTCACAGTAATAAAGAAAATAAAATTGAAATTGCAATTATGGCTGGCACCACCCCACATAGATCTAAATGTGGTGATAAACAGGAAGGCAATCCAGGCACTCCAAGATTCTAGAACAAGTAACAACAAGGGAGGAAATACCAATATCAAAAAGCCTCTATAGTTGTGCCTAAATAATAAAAAAGACCACTGTGATGGAGGTCTTTGTTAGGCCCTTTAACAAACAAAAAAAACAGGTGTGGCCTAAAGTACATCGAAGGTAACCAATGGGAGGCAGTCACATGACCTGGATAATAACATGACAGGTAAAACACTGAAAACAATAAAACAGGAAATACAGACAATAATACACAGCATAGTTTTTTAATACATCATAAATGGAAGATAGGTACTCATTGGTTTGACCATAGGCTGTAAGAAAATAGGGAAGCCTAGAATTTTCTTTTACAGAAAACCAAGTTACTTTAATGCATCCAGTAAATAGATCCGAAAAAGCTTCTCTCTGCTAAAGGTTCTGGGTTCATCAGTTTCCCTTTTCAAAGGGTGATGCTTAAGAGAAATTTAATGTTGAATTCTGTTATTTGATATTAATACTGATAACCAATGTAATGCAATTTGATGCCTTTTAAGCCTCTCCACATAGTTAGTCTTTGGGTTTTAGACTTTGCAAGTCTGTTTTTTCTCTGTAAGCTACATTGTTTTTCTGTTGTTTCAGACGGGGCTGCTGAGGAAGCGGGGTTGATGGTAGGAGACTCTGTCCTAGCTGTCAATGGAACTGATGTCACCAGCGTTCCTCATTCTGAAGCTACTGATTTGGCCAGGCAAGGTATGCTGTTTCCAGGCCTGATGATGGGCTGCACACTTGTGGCCCTAATCAACAAAATACTAGATCCAAGAAAAACCTTTCATGGAGAGTGTAAACTAATATTTCAGCATTCAGAATGTTTGGTTTGGTTGAGGCTAATTGAAAGGGTTCGAGGTGACATATTTACTACGTTTGTTTTACATTTTTGTCAAATCAGAATTCTGAATATTTGCTCAAAACACTTAAACAGATGTTATTTAAAATGAAACGATCTTGATTTTTTAGGTCCAGATGTTTTAACGTTGACTATTGGATCAGACATTGCTCGTGGTCCTAACACCCCCAGACCAGCATGTCGTGGTTATCTTCACAAGCGTACCCAGTCCGGTCTGTTTAAAGGCTGGAGGAAGAGGTGGTTTGTACTCACACATGACTGCTGCCTTTTCTACTACAGACATAAACGGGTGAGCAGGGAGCAGTCATCATTATGTATTCTAGTTTCTGAAAACAATAATCCACACAACAATGAAACAAGAAGTGTCTTTTTGACATTACTTCATGTTCATCACAGGATGAAGCCAAGAGGCGGGCTTTGTTCGCAGTAAAACTGGAAGGGGCTGAGGTGGGACCAGATATTTCTCTGGGAAAACCATTTGTGTTCAAGTGCCGCCCTCAATCCGGTAACCGGGTGTACTTCCTGTGTGCCACTTCCAACCAGGAGATTAAACGGTATAGTACAGACCTTTGGAACTTTCTAAACCAAAGACAGTTTAAGTATGTTTTCATGTATCTGTTTTTATGTGTATTTTACAGTTTCCAAAAGCTGAATGGAATTGCTAATTATTGCAAGAATGTTTTTATGCTTGGCTAAAGTTAAAAAAGTGGTGTTTTCAGAAAAAGATTTACCAAACCTGAAGGTGCATTCATAAAGATCTTTTTTCTTGTTGATTTAATTGAAACATGTTGGGATAAAGATCACGTTTAAGTTGTGTCTTCGTGCTTTTAGGTGGCTTGAGGCTTTGGAGAAAGCTATTCATCCCATCACACAGGTAACATCTGGACAATGCTGGGCAGTAGCTGCATTAATAGTTTAACTGCATTTCTCAGGAGCATGGTGCTTTGCTGTTCTATGAAACATATGAATCTGCTACTGTGTACTACACTGGTCATTAGTGCAAGGCAGGAGGATATTGATATGGTAGTGAGGTTGTCCATGGATGTTAGAATTCAGTGTGAGTTGATAGTTGAACATTACATTACATTATACATTGCAATATAATATAACTATATATCCATTATTAAAGTTAGGGTTAGTAATGTTCTAAAAAAACATTTTAGTTATATTTGTTGAAATTCTCATTACATCCAGACAGTAATTTATAAATCAAATGCTCTGACAAAAGGACTGTAATAAGGATTAGACCGTCTTCCTTTCAACCTGCGTGTCCAGTCTTCCACAAGCTGCTAGTTTGACAGCTGTGAGTTCTATCAATAGCCATGTTTGTTGCTTAAGTTCATCTTTGGAGGGAGGCCTGAAGGGACGGTCTGTCTGACTTTGTCACTAGATTTAGTGACCTTTGGATCTGGTGCTGTTCACTACTTTCAATGGAACAGAGTTGGCAACACTGGTTGGGTTTTTTGGTTGCATCATTTTTTAAATCTAGTGCTCTTGCTAGTTTCTCAACATTACCTGCTCTAGCTTTGATTATAGTAATATATTGAAAAATGATATCACCTACATTATGCCTATATGTATTTACATTATGTTATTGTATTTTCATATTGATAGCATTGACTTGGAATGAAGTTGGTTTAATGTAAAAAACAACATACATTTGCCATGTTGCTGAGATTCTCCAGGCTTGAATGGATTAGAATAAGTGTGTCAGGCTGTTACTGACACTGGCTTACTACCTAATATATTTAGCCCCCATGCTAACACTAATCTCCTCAATTGCCTCTCATGTTTTAGAACCACGTGTGGATGGATGTCACCAGACACAACTCTAATCTGCCCCCGCTGGCTGTGAAAAACCCAGAGTGTCTTGGACTGCTTCATAAAATGGACAAATACAAGGAAATGTGGGTACAGCACTACTGCATTCTGAAGGATGGTTGCCTCTACTTGTACAGCGGGATCCGTGCTACTCACGCACATGGTATGATACATGTCATATTTCAAATTGTTTCAAGAATGCATTTGTTGTGGGAGTGCAGAATCTAACATGTTACAGGATTTAAGTTGCATTCACGGTTTGATATTTTTAAAAGCAAAATGAATGACAACCAACTTCCATTGATCAATGATCCTTGCTAGGAATTAAAGTTACATATTGTGATAACAACTGTAAAGTAGAGAAGCACTGATTGATGTCGGCTGATCGACCATGACCAGTCACAGGCCTATCAGTTTCATGTACCTTTGTTGTTGTTCAAATGTACACACGTGCAGCGTAATGATTTTACGTCACATAAACACACAACTTTCACATGGCGCACACAGTGGCAGTTGCGGCACACACACACACACACATATGAAGTTCTTGAGCGTCAGTGAAGAAGACATGAAGCTCGCAATTTGTAATAGCTGCAAGTCCATAACTAAGCAGTGGAGGAAAAACCTTAAAAACAAAGTTTTGACCACAAGAAGTCCCTGTAACATTTGGAGAAAATGTAAGTTATTTAGTCATATTTGAAAGTCTCCTGAATGAAAGTGGTTTAATGTAGTGGTTGTGTGGTTTTCAAAGGTGATTTAAAAAATATATATTTTTAGGGTCCAGGCACATTAATAAGTATAATGAAGAGGCAGTAACTCGCCAGACAAACAAGTTAAACAAATATTCATCCATTTTGGTTTTTAAGGCTGATAATATGCTGGAAACAACGTTGATGGCAACAGTTTGTGAGCCGGAAAATCAAAACAATGGGCTAAAAGAGGCTGATATGCTCAGTGGGTTCATCACTACAAGCAACGCCTTTCACATTACATAGTCATTTAATGTATTGACAATATACAAATATGAATTGCTACAGTTTTAATGCAGCATAAACTCATGGCCAACTTGCTTCTTCACTGTGAGTAATGGTTGCAGTGTCCATAGTAAGCATTTTAAGCACATTATATGGAAGTGAGGTCCATTTTCTCTGGTGGCCATTCTGGAGCTTTTCAAGTTCTCAGACAAACAGTCACATACTATTCAATATTAATTGCTTACTTCGGTATTTTTCAACCTGGACCTTAGTTTCTCATGTTTTGTGTCCAAGTGACTAATGGGGCCAGCCATTTTTGAAATTGTTCCCATATTGACCAAGGAGGCTGCAGATGGCAGCCACGAAACAGCCTGCAATGCTTGGGACAATTCAATGTTTCTGTCACAGCTCTGCCGCTACTATCCTGTTTTTCTATCTCTCACTCCCCTAATTAGCTCATTCAGTGCACCTGGTAGTCACACCCACCTCATCAGCTCATCACTCTCACCTGCTCACTCTGCTGCACCCACTATTTAGACCCCAGTCACACACTCACTCACTGCCAGATCGTTCTCCGCATTCATGCCAGACCTTCCAGCGAATACCCTCCGACTGATTTCCCGTTACCAACCCTGCCTGTTTTGGACTTATCCGCCTTGCCTCTGCCCCGGTAATTCACTCAGTCTTCTGTCCCCAACCACGAGATCCTGCCGCCATTTCCTCAGGATTCTGTCTGCCTTCTCCCTTAAAGGATTATCCATCTGTGCTCATCAAAGACTGTTACCTGTTGTGTGTCCAGAGGAAAATAAAGCTCAGATTCCAACTATCCATTGTGTCTGTCGTACTGCTCCTGGGTCCTTACCACACCCGTTACAGTACGATCTGCGCGAGAACATGGATCCAGCATACGACACCACATCACAGGCCCGGTTTGTTTCGACCGAAGAGGCGATGCAGCGACATTACGCTGGGGATCCTGAGGGTTGCAACGCATTCATGATGAACTGTTCCATCCTGTTCGTGTTGCAGCCATGCACCTTCACTTCAGAAGACGCCAGAGTGGAGTTTACCATCAACCACCTGATGGGGAGAGCTCGCCTGTGGGGAACGGTGGAATGGGATCGTCGTACTTCTGCCTGTGCTTTCTTCCAGTCCTTCTCCGATGAAATACGCAAGGTTTTCGGGGTGGTGTCCATGGGACCGGACGTCACCGGAAGGCTAATGAGGCTTCAGCAGGGCCACCAATCTGTCACGGACTATGCCTTTGATTTCCGGACCAAGGCACGATTAAGTTCATGGAACATGGATGTCCAGTGTGATGCATATTTGCTCGGTCTAGCAGATTACGTCAAAGACTAACTAATCACGTTCGAGCTACCCACATCTCTGGACGGGCTTATTGAGATAACCACCAGATTGGATCGAGGCGTCTGGCAAAGCGGCGGGAACAGCCAAGCCCGGGGTCAACTTCTCACCTTCCTCGTTCAACAGTTCCTAAGTATACGCCGACCCATCTGCTTCCTCAAGAGAACGAACCCATGCAAGTGGGACGTACTAGACTGTTCACGGAGGGACGAGAGAGGCGCTGGAAGGCCAATCTCTGCATGTACTGTGGCCAGGCGGGTCATTTTGCTCACAATTGTCTGTTAAAAGCCCAGGCTTACCAGTAAATAAGGAAGTACTGGTGAGCAGACCCTCCGCCTGTCAACGACCACTATTCCACAGCAAGCTACTACTACCCGGGGGCTCCCATACTATTTCCACCTTCCTGGATTCTGGAGCAGACGTGTCATTTATGGACGAGGAACTCGTTACACAGTTTGGGATCGACCGGGTACCTCTTCCCCGGTCTGTTCCAGCCAGCGCCCTTGACTGTCATCTTCTGGGGACGGTGACACACAAAACCATTCCGGTCCACATGCTGCTGTCCGGCAACCACCACGAGACCATCAGCTTCCACATTCTGCAAACTCCTCGCATCTCCGTCATTCTGGGATACCCTGGCTGCGTCAACACAATCCTCACATCGACTGGACTACGGGGGCTTTTTGGGGTTGGAGCCAGTCCTGTCATCTAGTCTGCCTGAAACAAGCCACCGCACCACGGGGTGCCTCTCTCACCAGTTCCACGTCTGAACTTATGGGGGTTCCCGCTGAATACTTGGACTTTAAGGAGGTTTTCAACAAGTCCAAGGCCATGTCTCTGCCTCCCCACCGTCCTTATGATTGTGCCATCGACCTCCATCCTGGTACGTTCCCACCTAAGGGGAACCTCTATTCCCTGGCTGCTCCTGAAAGAGAGGCGATGGACCAATTACATTAATGACTCCCTGGCTTCCAGTCTCATCTGCCCCTTGTCGTCTCCCGCAGGGGCTGAATTTTTCTTCGTGGAGAAGGACAAGACCCTCAGACCCTGCATTGACTACCGGGGCTTAAATGAGATCACGGTTAAAAACCGGTACCCCTTGCTACACATCGTGACAGCCTTTGAGTTACTTCAAGGAGCCACCATCTTCTCCAAGCTCGACCTCCGCAACGCCTATCACCTGGTTCAGATCAGAGAGGGGGATGAGTGGAAGACGGCATTCAACACACCTAAAGGACATGAGTACCTTGTGATGTCCTTTGGCTTAACCAACGCCCCCGCCATCTTCCAGGTCCTGGTGAACGTCCTCCAGGACATGTTGGACTGGCATGTATTCGTCTACCCCGCCAGTTGATGTGGGTGGAGTACCCTCATAACACCCTGACCAGCTGCGCCACAGGCTTGTCACCTTTCCAGTGTGCTTATGGGTTCCAGCCACCTCTGTTCCCTGCGTTGGCGACGGTTTCCTGCCCTTCAGTCCAGACATTCAGCCGTCGCTGTCGCCAGACCTGGGCAAGGGCCCGAACAACCCTGCTCTGGTGTGCTGACCGCTATGCAACAGCGGCTAACCTACACCGCACTCCAGCCCCCATCTACTAGGTGGGTCAGAGGGTATGGTTGTCAACCTGGGACATACCTTTGCGGGTAGAGTCCAAGAAGCTGGGCCCAAGATTCATCGGGCCTTTCGAGATCGAGAGGATCATCAACCCAGCGTCAGTAAGGCTCAAGCTCCCCAGAGCCATGCGCATCCACCCCACATTCCACGTATCCATGATCAAACCTGTCTGGGAGAGTCCCTTGGTACCGGCTGCTCCGCCTCCTCCGCCTACTCGCCTCTTCGAAGGAGGTCCGGTCTACACGGTTCAGCACCTGCTGCACTCCAGCCGCTGGGGGCGAGGTCTTCAGTACCTGGTGGACTGGGAGGGATACGGTCTGGAGGAGAGGCAATGGGTTTCTGCTCGGAACAACTGCGACCCCTGCTGCACCCACTATTTAGACCCCAGTCACACACTCACTCTTTGCCAGATCGTTCTCCGCATTCATGCCAGACCTTCCAGCGAATACCCTCCGACTGATTTCTCGTTACCAACCCTGCCTGTTTTGGACTTATCCGCCTAGCCTCTGCCCCGGTAATTCACTCAGTCCCCGACTACGAGATCCTGCCGTTTCCCCGGGATTCTGTCTGCCTTCTCCCTTAACGGATTATCAATCTGTGCTCATCAAAGACTGTTACCTGTTGTGTGTCCAGAGGAAAATAAAGCTCAGATTCCAACTATCCATTGTGTCTGTCGTACTGCTCCTGGGTCCTTACTACACCCGTTAGTTTGTCCACTAAAATTTTTGATTTTATTTTGTTACTGACAGGCTCAGATTACAGAACATTATGGAAAGAACCCTACAGAGAAATAAAACACTTTTCTTGATCCGGTCTGTCTGTTACTTGGGAGATGTCTCGTTGTGAAATCTTGTCTCACATCGACATTGTTGAAATCTTTTAGATAACGTAAGCTACGCTTTCTTTAGTCCATCAAAACCAACTCTGACAACAATCCTCTCTCCAACTCGCACTCGTGTTTCCACCGTTTTCTTCCAGTAACGGGTCACATGTCACAATAACAAACAGAACCCGGATCGCATAAAGGGTAAGGGCTGAGGCCGTCGCCAAAATGCTGCGCCGATGGTCCAGCAACTTCGTCTACCATGATTTAGTCACACACATTAATAATAGGGTGATATTTATACCAAAATAGTCTATGTAACATGATTTATTAGGAGAAACCAAACAATTCTATGTACAATCAGACATTCAGCAACCCCTGAACAGCTAGAATGGAGTGATCCTTTGTTTAATAACCATATTTTCCTGCTAATTCAACCATTAAACTGAGATTGGCAGTTGAATCAGGCTCCTGACATCAAATCGTTAGTATATAGTCAGCTGTTCTGTGTCCCGCCTGCTACATAGAGTGCAATTTTCACTGCCATGAATATGCATGTTATGTCATGAATGGAACAATATAAAGACACATTGTGAGAAGTTACTGCTAAAAATGCAACATCTACATTGTTTGTGTCCAGGTAAATGTCTGTTTTCACCATAAGATGGGTCCAGCCAAACAACACAAGCAGCATCACACATGGTAATAACTACATGGCAACATAACAGCCGACCACCTTGTACAGTATATGTCTCACAGCATCTTCAGATGTATTCACCATCATCTGGTCCTTGCATAGTGCGAAACTTATTCAAAATAACGAGTACCTTTCTTGCTCCTTCCGTTATTTGTTACATGTTCTATGAAAACAATCTATGCTTGTATTGTTACTGAGTGCCCCTATATACTAAACATCTGCATCACGTCGATCTTTTTCACATCCCCTCTTCCTGACCTGTTTTTATATATCAAACCACTATTTTCTCAGACACTGAAGGAAATGTTAAACTCTGTCTTCAGGTGGGATTTGCCTTCAGGGGTACATGGTGCGAGAGCAGTCCTATGGATCCAAGAAATCCACCATTGAGCTGAAACCGCCGACTGATGAGTTCAAGGCTTTCTACCTCTGTGCTGAAAATCCTAATGAGAATAAACGGTGAGGAGCTGACTATGATTTTCATTCAGGGACTTTTCTACTGTATAACCTATACCTTTTAAGAACATGTGAGACTTTGGTGCATGGTGTTTCTTTGCATTTCCATTTTATTTTATATAACAAGAAACTAGCCAGATGGTGCGTCACAACCATGTCCTGCACAATAAGCCACTTTGTCGTGGCTCTTGATCTTTCTTTAGGGAAGGGGTGAAGGGATGAAGGGATCTTGGTAGAGGGATGAGGTGGGGGACCGTTGGCGTCTGGCGCTGGTGGGAACGGAGACTGTTGGGTGGGGGCCGTCTCTTAGGAATCTCTGGCGGTGCAGAGTCCCCAAAGATAGCCTCATGAGGACAGATGCCGGTGGGCGTTTCTGATATCGTTCAGGTTGGTGCAGATGTCCTGCACAATATGCCACTTTGTCGTGGCTCTTGATCTTTCTTTAATCTTGTTTAATTTCTTAATCTACCTTTACAGTGATATCCTCTGGTACCCTCATGCATTTTTTTCCATGGGCCAAGTATATTCTTGTATAAGCCAGATAACTTGGCTGACCTTGTGGTCCTTCTTATGCTGCGTTCACACCGGTCGCGTCGATTTTTTGATGCGCGTCGAGATTACATACAAAGTCTATGCACAGACGCGATGAGACTGGCCCGCCGCGATTTTGCGATGGCGCGGCGCGTCGGACGGGTTTTTGCGTTGGACGCCGCAAAATCGCCAACGCGCGAGTTGAAATTTTTCAACTTCTGCGAAATAATCGCGTGACGCTGTGGCGCGATAGCCTATCAGCGTTGAGTTGCTCCCCCTGTCATCACTGACTTCCTGCCGTTGTTGAATCAGGAAATAAATCCTGTAGCCGTCTGTGTTCACCCAGAGCTCTACGATACCTCATATCAACAGAGACCGGACCAAACTATGTGTATACATGTGTGTGTGTGTAAACCATATGGTACAAACAATGAATAGACGCTGCCGTATTTACGTCTACATGACGTTATTGAGTGCTGGTGGAGCTGCTACGATGTTAGCATAGCCTAGCACCGATCCATCAGAGCTCCATTGAGAAGACAAGTAGCCTACAAATTGGTATCATTACGTAGTTATTTCGGAGTCCCTTTTTGTCGGTTTATTGCCGTTGAATCACAGCCAAATCAGTTTATTTTGTGTTCCTACAGCTGTAGTAAACAGCGACCTGTGGCTTGCTAGACACAGTGAATACAGCTCGATACAATCCAAGGAGCTCCTCTGAACAATATTATGAACCAGACATGACGGCGTTTGGAATTCCGACGTTTGAGGGACTTCCACAACATGTACAAAGCAGCAATTGTCCTTATTCCTTTCATGGTTGATAGCGGAAAGAAATGACGGCCAGGTGAACGGCTTCCAGTCGATAAACCATGGCCCTCTCCGGCGCTACGCGATTTTGCGGTGTTTGGTGTGAACACGACCGGCGGCACGTTGGACGCGATTTTGCAGTGCGTCAAAAAATCGACGCGACCGGTGAGAACGCAGCATTAGGCTACATCCATACTAGTTTTAAAACAAAAACGATCTCCATCCACACACCGTTTCAGCATCGTTTTTGAATTGATCTCCGTCCATACGAAAACGCCTGAAAACGAATATGACATGACTCCTCACGTACACTGGGCATGCGCGTGGGTGTTGCTGTAAACAGGAAGTAGATTGGTTGCTAATTTTTTTTAAATACGACAGAGTAATAAAGTAGTCTTTAATAATGAAATGTTGTGTTTGATACTTAAGATCTCCTCTAAAATCTTCCTCTATAAACTCAAACAGACACAGTTCGTGGAAAGTTTTAGAAGTTTTATTTTTCAGACTTAGTTACAGCGCTGCAGGTCTTGCTCTATATCTCTCCCACATATCAACACTTACACGTAAAGGTTTACTAGATTATGGGTCCATAAATCTGGTCAACACACGTCTCTCACTCGTTTCCTCGGTTTCATTGTGTCTGTTTTCACTCGTAGCTCTGCTGGTGGCTTAACTATCTGTCATGAATAGCATTTACTGCTTTTGTTCCTTTTACATTTCATCTGCGGACTTCACAATAGATGGGAAGGACAAAATAAGCAAAGAAAAGTCCTCCATTTTGTGTCCATCACCCTCCCTAAAGCCGCTAACCGTGACTTCAGACTTCCGCTCCGTAGGGCTGGTAACGCCGCTCGCTAATCGCTCCAATAACAGCCGCTTGCTCCACATGTCGGCAGTAGTAGAATTATAACATGCAGACTTTAACTGGACAACAGCTGCTAAAGACAACAAGGTCAGCAACAACTGTAATCAGTTGTCCATGTTAAATTAACCTGGTAGTCGATTGGTAATCAATGTTGTTTGTGGGCTTCCGGGTAAGGGTCACATGATAGGGGTGTGACGAATCAGGGAAGGACACGTCATGACTGCTAAGAACCAATCAAGTAGTGAACATCAGTGTGGGCGTCATCGTTTCTAAATTTATCCGTTTTCGACTGTCCACACGAAAACGCAACCTGGAGTTTTCAAACTCATCCGTCTTCGGGAGTGTTTTCAAACTCCTCCGTTTTCGGTGCTCGAAAACGCCGACGTAGTGTGGACGCTCAGCGCAAACGTAGCAAAACATATGCGTTTAAAATGGAAACGGAGTAGTGTTGATATGGCCTTAGTTAAAGGGCCACCTGGATTAAACCCCTTTGGGGTCTTGCACTAAACAGATAGCCTGAACATATCTGTTTGTGCGGACAACAAAGAAAGCTCTTTTTTTAACGTTTTAATCAATTTGTCTTTACCTTAGTACTTGTGTAGCTTCTGACTGAACCTCTGTGGTTTGGAGTTTAGTTTCACACATTCCTGTTTGAATGTGTTAAGTTACTGCAAATCAAACATTTACTTGTAACAGCCAAAGTTGCTATCTCAGAGCTAACTAGCCCACACTACTATTTCTCTCCACCTACACCAACCACGTTACGTACCACAGTAGCTTCAAATTAAAAGTATTCCAATAGCAAACCACTGGGTGGCTTTTATTGTGAAGAAGAGACAGTAAATGGAGCAAATGCAATCAGGGTTCCCACGCTTGCCTTGAAAAAAATTTCCATGCTACCTCCTGATTTTCCAGGTATCATATTAAGTGATGATCTATAGGCCCCTGAAGCTTTCCGCCCCCATCCGCGCCCCCCTCCCCTCACACACACTAGGACACCTGACTACTTACTTGATTTAAAAGATGTGCTAGTCAAGTCTACATTGTAAATGCTTAGAGATTATGTCTTATTGATAATATCAATGCATGAAATAATGCAACAAGCTGTAGATGAACAACAAACGTGTTTTGTAGACCCAGACAGCCAGAACCTCACTGCACCGACTGTCTCCTAAAAATTACGTTCCCACAAAACTAAAATGCATTCTCAATTACTAGAGCATTCCTCAGACCACTTCCGCTCTCGTTTTTCAGCACCTGAATTCAGATCTGTGAGTGAGATGCGTGCGTGTGGTCTCTGCTCTCGAGAACATTACTATTGATAGTTAATTCAGCTTGTAAGTGAACTTTGTGTAGTACATTAAATATTGTTATTAATTGTGAACAATATTTCACAATTGTGAAATATTTGTGAACACAACCATTTCACAACCATGAAACACAACTGAAAACTGTGAACACAACGTTTTCACAACGTTGTGAACGTTTTCACAAATGTTTTCACAATGGTTATTTTTTTACGTTTTTTTTACCGTGAAAACAGTTGTTTTTTCACAACTGAAAAACCGTGAACACAACTGAAACCGTGAACAGAACTGAATTTCACAACCATTTCAGTTGGAACCAACTGAAATGAAGAAGAAATTGCAGAAGAAAAGTCCCTGCGGCATGCAGTCTCTCATCCTTTTGGTTTTTAAACCCCAACACTAGTATTAGCAAGTTAACAATACAGTTTTACTTTGGTTTACCGGGAAAATGTCTTCTTGCTAAGTTTGAATCCTGTTTGAGTTAGAAACCACTTGTAATGCCATTGTAATATAGCAAAAGCTTCATTTTTCAAGTTGAGTAACGTTTAACGTTAAACACACTTTGCACCGGTCAAGAGAACAATGTAGAAGGTCTGGCTCGTTGTGTAGTGAGGTAAAGATGAGGCGTTTTTTAAAGATGAGGGTACTCGGAAATTCAAGAGTCAAACAAAAAATTGATACATCGTGTCTTTTACTTTTCACACAAAATGTACACATCAAAATATAAAAACGTGCTCTTTAACTAGAAAGCAAGAGTACTTTGAATTATCACAGTTGAATTTATATACTTTTGCTCTGGGTTTATAATGTCTAATACATCACTCTGCTTGACTCAGCAGTTTGTTTTAGAAGAATTTTGGGAATTCTTTCCATTTTTTTTTTACTTTATACAGACAAACCTTAAATTGTTTAATTAACACACAGCTGATAGGAAAATATTGTATTGTTACTGCACTACCTTTGTCCAACAGCTTCACTTTCTTTTCAGATTAAAAAGCATTGAACTGTACTGCTGAAAACCCTTCTAGTTGAAAATGCATTCTCAATTACGTTTGACCAAAAACGTATTTTCTCCCCGATTACGTTTGTGTTTGACTTATTACATTGACGTATTACAAATACGTTTCTTATCAACATTTTAACACCACCACCACCTCTCCTTCTCCCTATTACGCGGTCAGAATACTAGGCTCTTTCTGTTTGTAATTTTCATCCCTGCAATAATTACAACAGATCCACTGACCACATAGCACTATGTGTTGTGCAGACTAAGTTTTAGAAGGACAGTTACTTCAGTTAAGAAATAATTTATACTATCTTTATCTCTCTAAGGGGGAAATTTTTCACCTCAGCAAGATTAAGTACCTTTAATTTGAAATGGTCATGGTTGTTCGCGGCTGGGTTTGGCCTGAAGAGGGGGACTTTGTTTCTTACAGTTGTTTGAAGCTAATTTTTGGTGTAGAGATAATACTGGTTACCATCTTGTGTTATAGAATGCCTTGTTTTTATGTGACACAGCACATTCATTAGTCATTACCAGCAGTACTGCCAGCATCATATTCTGAGCAGAGCAAAAATGTCCAATAGAAATGAGAACATTTGCAATTAACCTAATATTGTAATGTCATGAGAGGTCAATATGGCAGGCAAGGGTGGGGTGGTGCAAGGTAATTCATAAAAACAGGCAAAAAAATCAAAGGTTCCCAGAAAAAGGCCAAGTTTTAGTCTTCTGTTTCTGGCAACTCAGGTAATTCTCGTTATCAAACTCAAAAAGTCCAAAACAAACAAAAGCGCCCAACTTAGGGTGTCCTCGGTTTCACAAGCTACCGAGCCTTCTTCCTTTCAATCCTCCTCAGTCTGGCTCGGTACTTCTCTGTACACCGTTCCAGTCCAGGTTAGTTATTGACGCTCCTTCCAGCCGTGTGCTCTCTTCCATCTCCTCTCCTCCTGCAGAAATTCTATCCTGTCAGAATCAGGTGACTTAAATACCCACACCTGGGTGAGTGGCGAGGCCTTCTGGGAGCTGTAGTCCGTGCCTCGGTGGCCATTTTGTGATGTGGCTGCTGATCATTAAAGGGGATGTAGCACCCATCTACCACCTGGCCCCTTGTGATGCCTCAATATGTTAATGCTAAACATATTAACGTATCTGGAAACTTTAGAACATGATAAATGTTGGTATGCTTCTATTTCATATTTAAAAAGTCACAAAGGAGGTAAAATAAAAAGATCTCCATTTGGCATTAGTTCAGAAAGTCAGGTATTGCATCAGCTTTAGTATTGAACCTTTTTTTTCATCGATACCCAGCCATAGTTTATATGTCCATCAAGCTCCTGGAGTGGGAAGAGAAAAACCCAGTGAATGAGGAAAACCCCAGTTGAAGAACATGTTTCCATGTTGATGCTTCTGATGTTCTTTACAGATGGATCATAGCTATCAAAGCTTCAACAAAGAGATGGCTGCCTTTACGTTCGGTCTTTCAGGAGTACATGAATCGGCCATCAGAAGAGACCAGAATGTGAGTCGGTCCGATACTGCCACTGTGATCGCTTCCTGTTTGTAGCTGACAGCATTTTTTTCCCTGTGCTGCTTATTTGTTACGGAGGATGAATTCCCTCAGGGAAGTCCTGAGAAAATCAGGTCACAGTTTTAGTAGGGTGGTCAGTCCATGCCTGCTTATTTACATAAAGCTCAATTGCAAATGTCAAAGTGCAAAAGCAAATGTGAGGGACGAGAACAACTGAGAAACAGTACTTCATATATTGCTCTTCATTTCCCTCTTCAGTTTGACATTGTTTTCTCTCTCTTGTCACACAATTTTAAATTCAAGCTCTTCCATTTGAACTTACAGGCCATAGATACAAATGAATATATGACCTCATGATCTGTGGATCAAAGTCATTTACCATTGTGGCTTTGTTCCATTGAAATTATCCTTAATGCTTCCCTATCTCTGTCGGCACTGCTCTAAATATTTAAGATGGGTTGAATGCTGAGGTCATATTTCATGTATGTACCTGTACGTATATGACGATTGAAATAAAGTTTAACGTCATTTTAAAGTTTTCATATACAGTGTTTGGAATCTCTTAAAATCTTTGGAGAGGTTTGTTTGTAATATGAAATACTGGCATTTCTATGCATACAGATTCTGTATTACTGTGTTTTGTTTTTTATTGCTACACTGCAAACTTTTAGAATATAAATGTGCTCTCATGCTCAACAGTTAGTAATGCATCAATGTGTTTGCCAAATAAATTCTACAATCAAATCCTTTTGAGTCTTTGTCTGCTACTGAATCTGCAGTCTTTTGTCGCTGCTAAAATTACAAAGAGTGAAATATGTTGTCCAGTCAAAATCCTTAAAATCAGGTCCTTTTTTTTCAACTGCTCAGTTACATTAAAGATACAATGTTTAGCATTTAGGGGGATCTATTAGTAGAAATGGAATGTGTTTTCTTTACCTTAGAATAGGTCATTCATATTACATTACAGTCATTTGGCAGACGCTTCTATCCAAAGCGACTTACAATTCAGATTCGATCACATTCATACACTGTAGGCACAGCTACGGGAGACAGTTGGGATTAAGTGTCTTGCTCAAGGACACATCGACATGCAACTAGCGGAGCCGGGGATTGAACCGCCAATCTTCTGATTGAAGGACGGCCCTGCTCTCAACTACCGTCGCCAATCATATCCACATACGGAGCCGGATGACATGTTTCTACAGCAGCAAGCAGCAATGGACAAACCAAACACTGGCTCAAGATAGGGCCATACCCGTTTTCGTGTTTGGCCTTCAACACGCTTGGCACACGGGAGGATTTTCAGTTAGTTGCAATCTGTAACCTCAACATTAAATGACGCCAGATCCTACACACTAGACCAGGGGTGGGCAAACTTTTTGGCTCGGGGGCCACATTGAGTTTTAAAATTTGACAGACGGGCCGGGCCAGTAGCAGATGAATGGAGTGTTTGTGTGAACTAATATAAATTACAAGTAAAAGCTATGACCTAAAAAGTAACTTGCATTTAATTCCAGTGGGAACAGTGCTGCTGGTCACCCTTTCTAACCAGTGCGTCAACGTTTGGTGTCAGTTTGGTTGTGGTAATTCTCAGAACAGATCTGAGGTGTTCATCAGTTAACTGGGATCTTACACGGTATTTTATTGCATAAATGCATATTTTATCATGCACTTACTTATTTAGCAGTCATTTTTGACACAGAGTTTTTAGTGTACAGGTTAATGACTGTGGTCTTTTTAGCAGTTTGATTCTTTGAAGGGATCATACAGATATTTAACTGTCACATCTAACATTATCAGAGGTCTGCTGTGTAAAGTCTTTCCTTGTCTCTCCCCCCTGTGTCACGGTGTGGGTACTGTGGAGAATTTCAGTATTAAACACATTATAAGTAGGATTAAATAACACCCCTAAGTGGTGAGTAGAAGTGTCACATTAATAATATGTTAGTCACAATATGTTTACAATATTCTTACTTATAGAAGATATATGTTACAGTCTATTAACTAATTGAATGTATTAAATCATAAAAGTATAGTCACTAAAGGTATTAAAACACTGTAAGAATAGTTTGAGGGTCAGATAGGGATTCTGAGTGAGACATGCAGCAAATGGAGGATGTGGTCAGTGGGGAGGACAACTGACCAGAGGTGGAGCCAAGAAAGATGTTTTGCAAGGAGCAAAGCTGTTTCGCAAAAGGATCAATCCAGGGAGGGGACAGAAGTCAAATGGAGCCAATCACTGATCAACAGAGGATCAGTCACACGTTTTATGACATATAAAAGACTTTTCTGGAGAGCATTCCTCAGACCGCATCCGCCCCTCTTTTTCAGCACCTGGAGAAGCCAGACCTGTGAGGAGGAAGCGTGCATGTGGTCTCTGTTCTCGAGAACATTACTATTGATAGTTGATTCAGTTTGTAAGTGAACTTTGTGTAGTACATTAAATATTATTTAATTTTGAAACCGGATCCAGTTCCGTTTTTCTGATGCATAGGAATCAGTAGGAAGCTTGAAGCAGAAATCTCCCTGCAGCCTGCTGAAGCCTCGCATCCTTCTGTTTAAACCCAAACAAATTTGGTGACTCCCGGACGTGATCTCTCAACTGGACTCGGAGAAGGCTGAAGGAACGTGGATCGTTGGACACTTTCGGAGTGCGCACGACCAAAGGTTGAGCGGAGCCGTTTTAACAAAAGTCAGCATAGGTAGAAATAGAAATCTTAGGCGAAAGTGTCCGACAATCAGCGTCTTCTGAAGGCTGGCCACGAGGGAGAGACCGCAGCAAGCCAGTAAAGTATGTTGATTTGAAATTTAAAGTGACTGAATTACTGTATGAAGCACACTTGCAAACTGGATTAGGAACACGTATTTTGCCTACACGCTGTTCTTATTTGCGAAATCCTACCGATGAGGTCCGTCGAGGAACGGTTACGTCTCCTACGTTAGCCCTGATCAAGCTAAAGCAGAGCAAAGCGCTCAGTGCTAAGAAGGTTTAGAGAGCTAAGCGCTCAAGAGCTAGGAGCTCCGAGGGTCCGGTAAACCAGGCTAACTGAATCTGGTGGCGGGTTACGTAGGGTAAAGGCGACGGTCCCCCTGGGTCCTGTTTGGCAGGTTTGGATCTGGCGAACCGACTCTTAACGGGAGGGAATAAATTGAATACGAGCTTAGAAAGCCAAAGAACTAGTTGTGCTGTCGACAGTCGAGCTCTCTGCGAGGACAGAGACTGACTGCTACGAAGCGCTGTAATTAACTGAGTTCAAGGGAATATAATCTGGGGTGGGTAATAGGTAATGAGTGGGTAATCATACATTGTAATCACGGTGTATCTTGGTATGAGTGTTGATATAGCGTTGTGAGAAATCGCTTTGTTGTGTGGGGTGAATGCTAGCGGAGCCGAATGTTGCTTTGTGCTCAGCCTAGATAACTAGATAAAAACGATCATAAAATAACCGGTGCATATGGAGAAGCCAAGCACGGTCTAGCATAAATACAGTGTGTGAATGCGGCATGGTTAACAGTTACAACTACGGTGCTTTGTCTGTCTGCTGAAGACACGGTTTCGCCGGTTAGCTTAGCCGCTAATAGCATTAGCCCTTTGTTCGTGTTTCGCGCGGATTTTGGCTACACTTCCTGTAGAAAAAACTACCATAGAAGAAGAATAGAGAACTCTGCCACCTATCGGTTGGAGGAGTAATTGCTTGATAATTACAGAAAACTCCATTACCCAGAAAACCTGGAGGCGAAATTGTCTTAGAACTACAGAAATACTCAGTCACCCGTGGATTAGTAGATGGAATGGGTTTTTGGTGATAAACTTGTAATGTCATTGTTTTAGACTCGAATCGTACAACTTGCAGTTTGACTTTAATGGTTACTTTTAGTTTAATTCAGTTTTCTAATTGCCATTGATAACCTTTTAGTTTCAATTCAACATTTCAACTTCAGTTGGTAAATTTAGTTTTAATCCAGTATTTTAAC
Organism: Lycodopsis pacificus; assembly: GCA_028022725.1. Taxonomy (NCBI): domain Eukaryota; kingdom Metazoa; phylum Chordata; class Actinopteri; order Perciformes; family Zoarcidae; genus Lycodopsis; species Lycodopsis pacificus. The sequence goes on from CM051707.1 coordinate 21,575,478, forward strand.
TCCCAGTTTCAATTAAATTTTTATCCTAAAATTGTTAATTTTGATTCAATATTTTAACTTGCATAGTTGATATTGATTTTGAATCCGACATTTGTAATTCAGAATTTTAATTAAATTTTAATTCCATAATTTTTAGTTTTGCAATTTTAATTGTGAAAAAAGTTGTTTTCACAGGTGGAGAACACATAGGCATCTGCAGACAGGAGAAAGCAGACTCCTATTGTATCACCAGGTAGCTGGCTGTGGATGAGGTCCAAAGGCGTCAGTGGTACTGACCAACAAGGTGGACTGGACCATGGGAGATTAATTTTATAGCCAAGTTACATACATGACATAGATTTACCAAGGGGGGTGTCTAATGAATTTAAAGCCAGAAATCAAATAGCAGCAGATTTAGAATCTGTTTTTTCCTGAAGGTTGTCAATTAATAAAATTGACAACGGATCCAGTTCCGTTTTTCTGATGCGCATGCACAGTAGGAAGCTTGAAGCAGAAATCTCCCTGCAGCCTGCTGAAGCCTCACATCCTTCTGTTTAAACCCTAACAGTACATCTCACTGGCGTCAGGAAACGTATCAGAATACCCTTATTTTATTGGTTAAACTGCATCACGTGACGTGATTTACAACGCATTGGTCGATGTTTTTCCTGCACAGCTGAACAAAGTGCCGTAAATGCTGGAAAGGAGCCTGAATAACTCCGCTGCATAAAGCAAAGGCCACTGAAAACAGGTCCGCGACGAACCACCAGTTGAGAATCACTGGTCTGCAGGATCGTGACGAGCGGTGAACAGTTGTTGGTGTGGCGTGTCTTCCGTCTCTTCCCGTTTCCTTCGCCTACATTCCCCTAGGTCCTAAGCCCCTCCCTGTACAGCTTCTTATCACCCTCTTTGCACCAACGTACATTTATAACAAATAGCACGCATATTACGGTAATCAGCGTTGCATATGTGTCAAACTCTATCGGTGCATCTCCGGTCTATCTTTGTTCATCCTGCATCGCTCTGTTCTGTTCTTTAATGTAACGTTACTGGAGCGACAGAGCCTCTCCCAGCTGTTAGCAGACTGTTGTGCTAGCGAGCCAGCTGTGCCCAGCATGCAGTTCGGCGGGGAAATTTTATAAATGTACAATTATTAGTGTTACAAATTGTTTATGTGTCACAGACGGTTGTGTGCTGTGGTGTTTTTCTCTGTTAAAGAGCGTTAGTTGTGGGTTGGTAATTGTTGTGTTATAAAGTTATGACCATGACTAGAGTTCCCTCTCAATACATATAAGAGAACTAGCGCTGACATCAACAAAGAATACATTTAGCAGTTGTTTCGGCTATGCACCGGTATAATGGTGTGTGAAGAATTCATATACCGGAAATAAAAAACCGGTATACTGCCCAGCCCTAGTCTTTATTATAGTTTGGGCAATTTTGTAACAATATCTGACAGGCCGGATTAAAAGGCCCAACGGGCCGTATCCGGCCCGCGGGCCGTAGTTTGCCCATGCCTGCACTAGACCTTTCACTAACAAGGATCACGCCAATAACAGTATGAGTTTAGAGGTTTATTCCGTAATGAGATGATTGTAAGATTGGAAGGGGTCGAGGGATGAAGGGATGTAGGGTAGGGTAGGGGTAGAGGGATGAAGGGATGAAGGGGTGAAGGGATGAAGGGATCGAGGTAGAGGGATGAGGTGGGGGACCGTTGGTGTCCGGCGGCTGGTGGGAACGGAGACTGTTGGGTGGGGGCCGTCTCTTAGGAATCGCTGGCGGTGCAGAGTCCCCTGTCGTTCCTATAATTCTGCAAGAGAGAGAGAGAAAAGGAAAACAAAAACGGGGTTTGGGAGGAGGGATGAGAGAACGGAGTCGAAGAGGAAGTGAACGGGTTTGTTTGAGCTTAAATACTTGTGCAGGGGAAATGAGCCGTGTTCTGGGCGTGGTCCCGTTCCTGAACTAAGTTTTATAAAACTACATTTCACTGACAAGGATCACACCAATAACAGTATGAGTTTAGAGGTGTATTGCGTAATGAGATGATTGGAAGATTGGAAGGGGAAGGGGTCGAGGGATGAAGGGATGTAGGGTAGGGGTCGAGGGATGAAGGGATGAAGGGTCGGGGTCGAGGGATGAAGGGATGTAGGGTAGGGGTCGAGGGATGAAGGGATGAAGGGGTGAAGGGATGAAGGGATCGCGGTAGAGGGATGAGGTGGGGACCGTTGGTGTCCGGCGGCTGGTGGGAACGGAGACTGTTGGCTGGGCCGTCTCTTAGGAATCTCTGGCGGTGCAGAGTCCCCGAAGATAGTCTCATGAGGACAGATGCCGGTGGACGTTTCTGATATCGTTCAGGTTGGAGCGGATGTAGGAGAGGTACACGGTGGAAGAACAGCGACCAAGAATCTTAATGATGTGGTCTGGAATTCCTTGACTCGAGGCGGCTGAGGCGGTGCTGGAGTGGAATGAATGACCTGAGTAAAACTCGGGGGTTATTCCTGATCTGGCTAGTATATAGCGGAAGTGGTGTTGTAACCAGGGCCGCGTGGCCTCATTGCCCGTTTCGGTGATGAAAAGGGGATCTAGTGCAGAAGTTTGGCTGGCTGATCTTGAGATTAAGTAATCTCGGATGGCTTCATACGGACTCAAGTATGTGTCTAGACGGAAGAGGTAGATAGGCTGAGACGGACCGTACTGGTTGGTCTTGCTGATTTTGAGGTGATAAATGACGGTGTCAGGAGGATGAATTGAGATGTCGGACATGGTGGCATGTCGTGATGGATCGTGGTCGGAGTTTGAGGCGGTGAACTCGGAGCAGCGAAGGAAGCCGAAAAAAGCCAGCAAGAACATGGACTCGAGTGCTTTGTCCATGAAGGGCGAGAGGTAGCCAGAGCGGAGAGTATGGATGCAACGGGTGAGAAGGTTCGAGGTGAGGGGCAGACGTTTAGGTATAGGCCGTGGCTCGGCTTTACGGAGACCTTTGAGTAACATCGCTATATGCGAGTGGGTGGAGGCTGGGCATGGCATTCCTTAGGACAGTTTTGTGAAAAAGTTAATGCCGCTTATCATGGAGGTTTTAATCCTAAGGAGGGAGTGGGCAAAAGTAATGAAGTTTGTGAGGGTAAAGATGTTGAGTGATGGGAAGGGAAGGTTAAAAGAGGCGTGGAAGGATTTGAAGCGTTTCCATCCGGTGAAGTATAATGAGAGTGTTTGGGGGGCAACGCTGTTGAGGATAGTATCTTGAGAGGCGGAGATTAGGTGTTCCAGTTGCGGGGTCAGTTGAAAATGGTGAAAATACTTGTGCAGGGGAAATGAGCCGTGTTCTGGGCGTGGTCCCGTTCCTGAACTTAGTTTTATAAAACTACATTTAAAGCAACTACAAGGAACTTTCATTTTGTGTTTGGTGGCTCCTGTGGACAAAAGTGGAAGTGGTTTCCTGTTTTCGCATACCTATTAATCATATTTTGCTGCATGGGCAGAAGCAGCCTTTTGCTTGTTTACACAGAAGGTTCGCACATGCGGTTAACGATGTGAAATGGTTGCTGTTAGGGTAACACATGGATAACGTGAATTGGTCCCTGTTAGGGTACTTGACTTGACATTGGAGTTAGTTGAAAGCCTGGCATGTCTCACACAGAAGCTAAAGGGGGCCTTGTGTGATAGTATCAATACACCGAGAGCTACGCCAAGCGTCGGTATTCTGGGTCTGAGACCTGGCTGGCATTTTCCAATGAGTACTCTGTCATCCTCAGGACAATTTCCTACCGGTCACTCCCCCGCACATCCCTTCTAGGTTCTTATTTAAATACACTCGACACTTTTACACTACACTTACATCTCGCTACAGTCACGCTAGCCCGCTGACCAATCAAGCTGCACGTTAATGCTGACGTAGTTGTAGACTATCTCGACAGCTCTGGCACGTCAAAGAATACGCCCAACATGTCAAACTAAAGATCTGATTGGTTGAACACTATGACAATCAACAACATCGTCCCCATTCACTTAAAGTGCACATGGATGCGCTTGTGAGTCTGCAGGCCTCGGGCCTCTCTTCTTACCTAGAGACACAGAGGTGAGATCTGATTGGATAAAAGCTCTACTTAAAACAAGCTGCACTGGAAGCAGAGCAACTGAGGAAGACAGGAGCTGTGCAATGAGAACATAAGATAATGGGGAAAATATTTTTATAAATTAGAATACATGTAATGTATTTAAGAAACATTATTAGATTATAAAACAGCTCTAACTTTGTGATTCTGTTTAGGCCAGCAGAGAATCCCCTGAGTATAATCAAGTCCCATCTATCCAGTTGCATGCTCACTACTTCACAAACACATGCATCTTATAAAATAAAAATGTACAAAATAAAAAGTAAACCCATGTCCTAGACCTGCTCTTAAAATATGTTTTACATTTTTATTTTTTATTATTTTTCTCTGTGTATGTAATTTATTGACCCTAGGGTCACATTGTGTTTTTTATGCTTTTAAATGTCTGCTCTGTTAAGCACTTTGTGATGTTATGTCTGTGAAAAGCGCTCTATAAATAAAATTCATTCATTCATTCATCTTCACTAAAGCCTTATTATTCAAAACACAATCGGTGTCACGCAAATGTTTTACATAATAAGGTTTCAGCAAAGTGACATGTGGTTGGAGAGTACTGAGCTGGATGAATTGGACTTGGATTGTACTGCATGAGTTGTATGAGAATTGGTAAACGGATGTTTTGATATAGTTTTGTTGTTTAACACGTCCCTAATTTACATCAATTCATTAAGACTTCTCCATTTTTTTATTCACTATTTATCGAGGAGGCATGGGAGAGAAACAGAGTTTTCTTCAAGAAGAAGGGTGAGTCATTGATATACAACCTTTCATTGTGGGGGGTGAAGTATTTCTTTTAATCAGAGAAAAATCTCCAAAACAAAAAACTGATTACTAACTTGAAGCCACTGAAAACTTGGGTTAAAATGTTAAGTTTTCTCTATTGCAGTAAATAACAATCAATGCAAAAATGAAGGTAATGATAAAATAAAATATTAAAACTGTCATTTTTCTAAAGTTTCACTCAATACACTCAAACACTAAGCTAATCCGCTTCATCGGTCAGCTTTGATCGATAGTGGCCGAGAGACATCAGCAAAAAGCCCAACAACTTCATCACACTCAAATAAAGATAAATCATTAAGATTGGAGTGCAGCATCAGCTGTTTTACACAGGAGCCTAGGTCACTTCAAACTAGTTCAAAGGCTCAGACACACCAGTACAGACAGAGATCTCTCACACAAGAGAACCAGTAGGACCCCATTCCAAGCGGATCGGTCTCCAGGGCCTTTGACTGTTGGTATTTATTGGATCTGTAGTTTATATTGAACCTTTGAAAACATTATTCACTTTCGTGTAGAACTCTTTATATTACCTCATGGTAATAATAGGAACAGAAATAAATGTCCCATACTGCACAGCATTAAAGCCGTTTAGCCTTAAAGCTCAATCCAATGAGAAGTTCTTATTCAGGCAGAAAATACTTGTTTTCTCAAAAGTTAGTTTGAAATAAGCTTTAATCATATAACAGTCATTGGTTAACATCAAGTGCACATTTTCTGTTTGGCTTAAGGAATCAACAGAAGTGCATCAGAGTGACTTTACATACAGTACAGTGGAATGGTTTGTACACCCCGAAAGTTTTAAAGTTCAAAAATGTCAAAAAAGAAAATCTAAATCAGTTGAAGGTTTTTTCAAAATAAGGGCTTTGCTTGGCAGTTGTGGATATTTTTGACCACTATTGATTTGATCAACATTGGTAGCCGTTTAACATTTAATTAACATTTCAATTGAGATTATTTGTACGTAATATGGTTAGAATATGAAATAATGTGGGTTTCCATCCACTACTGTGATGCAAATATTTGGGCGCAAGATAAAAGGTTGGTGGTGTTAATTCTCCAGTCAGGTGCCATCGACCATTGCAGAGGACAGAATACAACGAGATAGGATAATTAAAATGAAAATATGGCGTTTCATGTATTCATTTGAGTCATCGCTCCACAGTCTTCATGTTTTTGTTTGCTGCAATCTTTGGTCTCTTCAGTGGATGTCGCATGCTTCATGTATATCATGATTACTTCCCCGCGTCCGTCTACATTGTCACACTTTGCTTTTATTGACACTAACTTTTGCACTTTTTTTTCAAATATCTAGCATTTCCTCTCAGGTTTTTTGGTGCGTAAATAGTGGAAAGAAGTACACTTCAAAAAGAAGGTCTCTCATGCTCTTCCTGTTGATCGGACACTGCATTGACTTACAGTGGGTGTGGGGCATGAAGAACATTATAATATTCACTCACATATCCAAAACCATTAAATCTCACATTCATGTTCTTAGCATTGATTCAAATGTGAAGAAGGTGCACTGTGTGTTATAGACAGAAATTAATCTATATTTAAAGCCGCTATGTCTGAGAACATGTCACACTCCCAGGTGAAAACAACCAGTGGGCTCAAGGGTTAGGGTTAGCCCTAACACACATACTGTACCTATTGCACTCACATGAGTTCATTTTCTACATCAGAACAATTTGAAACATGCTATTATCACATACACATTTGGCACAGAGGCTTCATACATTACATATTCATGAAATAAATTGAATTTTTAATGTAATAAAAAAAAAATAAAAATCACATTTTCCTTTCAAAGCAGCGCAGCAAAAACTCAAGGAGTGTACACAACGTTGCACACACCTGGAGGTGTGCACATGGCTTGCTTGTCTTCACTATTGCAGTGTTTACTGAGAATGCCTCGTTGGTGCCATGGTGGCGACGGTGTTAAGGGGTACTGATGTTTCCACAGATATCCAACAGTGCAATCAGGTGCAATGAGGCAGAAACACATGAATTACCAGCTGTAAGGGGAACATACACTCATTAAAAATACACACCTCAAAAATACTGCGCCCATAACCAATGTACAAAACTATGGATGCACCAGTATGGTTTTCTAAAGGCAACATATTCCCAACCAACAATAACCTGCAAACAGAGTGGAAATGACTCATCTGTAGCGGTTGACTGTTTAGATAGTGATAGTGAGCACTTCTGAAGTCAAGTCAAATCTTAATACAATACACATATGGCATTATATGTACAGTGGAAGAGGTACTGCTCTATCCATACTGGCTGTGAAGTGTGCAACTAACTTAAAGAGAGTGAAATCAACGGTCGTGAAGCTAAAATGACAACTTGGGACATGATTCTCTCGCCCACTGTTAACAGTGTAGTCACGTTAAGAAGGGATGTTGTTATGGGGCGTCCTGGTGACTCCTGGTCTGAGGCGCTGGGCTTTGATAGGTCCCTGGTTGTAACAGTGTAGTCACGTGAAAAAGGGATGTTGTTATGGGGCGTCCTGGTGACTGGTGGTCTGAGGAGCTGGGCTTTGATAGGTCCCTGGTTGTCAGGCTGGGAGATGTCTGTTGCATGTCATGCCAGGAAAAATGAAAAAAAGGAGGAACTCACTTCAGCGCGTATGGGCAGAGGGTAGAATTACAATAACTCTTTCAAGTTCATCTGGCATGTTAGTATTGTATTAAGTTATATACATTCCTATTAGGGGTGTAATGGTACGCGTATTCGTATTGAACCGTTCGGTACGAGGCTCACAGTTCGGTACGAGGCTCACGGTTCGGTACGCATGACGAACCGAACAATACGTTTGAATAAAATAAAATAAAAATTAAATCTTTTTTTTTTTTAACCTTTATTTAACCAGGTAGTCCCATTGAGATTAAAAATCTCTTTTGCAAGATGTAAGTAACAATACAAGATGTAAGCAAGATGTAAGTAACAATACTACATAACATTAAGGAGCAGTTTTTGTTTTTTATGCTTATGTGTTGCAAAGAAGACACCCCAGAAGATGGGTCACTCAGGTATAGTTCCATCATTGTTCAAAGTCAAAGAATAACTTCATGATGTTAGTTGTAATGAATAAATATATTTTAAAATAAAGTACATTTCTCTGGCATTTATAGTTTTCTACTGTACCGAAACGTACCGAACCATGGCTGCACTGTATCGTACCGAACCCAACCGTGAGTTTTGTGAACCGTTACACCCCTAATACATATATATATACACTGCTTTTTTAAAAATGCCCATATTCTGGTAAACAAGAGGTTTAGAAACACATTGATATTGACTTATAAATCAATGCATGTTGAGTTGTATGCAGTGCCAAAATCTAAAACAAATAAAAACTTCCACTAACAAAACTCCTGACAGATAAGCAGTTCAATTATTATTGGACTGATAGAAATGGTGCCTTTTCAGCTGATGTATCAATGCATCAGTACAAACACAACACTGTCAATAGGTTCACCAGTTATTGCTCAGTTTATATCATTCACATTTTTTGAACCTCAACAACCTCATTACAATGTGAGGAGTGATAAAAGGATCTGATGTTGATCATATAGCAAGATCTCAGACTGTCTTCTTAAACAACAGAGCTGGAAAAAGCACCGAAAATCCCCAAAGGGTGAAAGACGCCAGAGAGGGTTCCGCTGTGCCTTCATGTTTTGTTTCTGGTGAACATGCGCTCCCCTCGCAGGGTGAGGTGCTGCAGCTGATACTGCAACACCTCAGTGTCTGATGATTCTTTGATACTTATTTTGTCCAGATTAAGGTAGTCCAGAGACTTGGACTGGGCCCTTTTCCCTTTAAGCAGACAGAGGGGTAGTGGAGCATGCGGACCCCTCCCAGGCTCCCCGTGGGCCAGGGACCTGAGGAAGGTGTCACTGGAGCTGGGCATGCGCCTCCGTCTCCGCCCGTTGGCAGCAGGAATGTCGTAGGGTTGGTAGTGGCGACTTTTACCTTTGCAGATTCGTGAAGACCGGTGGATGCCCAAGTCAACAGACTTGGGGACAGCGCTCTCGACAGAGCTGGTCATGGCCTCTGATACAGAACCCTTCTCTGGAGTGCCTTCTGACCACTTGTGGGCCAGCTTGAGCAGCTCCTCGCCAGTGGTGAAGCTTACCAGATAGTTAGAGTCCATGTGGAGGATCTGGTACCCTGAAACAGTACCTCTGATAGGGGAACACGGGGTGCTGGCACAGCGAGGTCTCTCCGCTTCTGCTTTCAATGTGGCTTTGATTTCAGATGCAGGACGAATGGAGACATGTGCCCTCGACACTCCATTAATATCCATTTCCATCCTCACAGACATGTCCTGACTGATGAAAGGTGGAGAAAAAACATCACTTAAGTCACTCTGGGAGCAATACAGCTGTTCCACAAACATCACTCAGGGGCCATGCTCACTAAAGATCTTAAAGGCATCGTTTGGATTATTTGGAGTGGTATGAGGTACTAATTCATAATCAATGTATTACCTATTAGACAGATACGAGCACCAACACAGAGGTAAAGCAATATACCAGCAGAAAAACACATTTTAGCCACTTAAAAGAAAGAAAGTCAATATCCGTTTCAGTGTACGCTATATTTAGAATATTTACATGGCTTTACCTTCATGTCAGACAGCAACTTATTCTCTCTTCAAACCCACCAGACTCCAGTCAAAGACGATATAGATACGTTTCATTTTCACTTCAGTTCCCCGTCAGAATATTCCAGTGAGTGCCACTACTCCACTTATTCACATCGGCCAATACCAGCATCCTCTGACTGTCTACTCATTCCTATTCATTTATTCGTTCACATGCTCAGCCTTCTGTCAGTCATCATCAGGTGGGACTTTATCCATACCTTATACCTGGGCCATGCATGTTCGATAGTCGGCCTATAATACTCCAGTGATATTAAAGTGAAACAGGGCTTTCCTGTTATATGGCGCCTATCTATTGCTCTAGAACAGGGATTCCCAAAGTGTGGAGCTGCCTCTAGGGGGTGCGCGAGAGGAAAAGTGTAATGGTGTCTGATGGTGTAATAATATTAAATATAAAAGTCGGCTTTAACAGCTGGAGAGGCTTTAGATAAGTTAGTGTATGTTCACATGATCACTGTACTTAATAACAGTAACTAATAATACTAATAACTAATAAAGATGCACAGTGATCACCACTGTACTTAATAACAGTAACTAATAATACTAATAAAGACACAGTCATCATCACTGTACTTAACAGTAACTAATAATACTAATAACTAACAAAGACACACAGTGATCACCACTGTACTTAATAACAGTAACTAATAATACTAATAACTAATAAAGACACACAGTGATCATCACTGTACTTAATAACAGTAACTAATAATACTAATAACTAATAAAGACACACAGTGATCATCATTGTACTTAATAACAGTAACTAATAATACTAATAACTAAGAAAGACACAGTGATCACCACTGTACTTAATAACAGTAACTAATAATACTAATAACGACGCACAGTGATCACCACTGTACTTAATAACAGTAACTAATAATACTAATAACTAATAAAGACACACAGTGATCATCACTGTACTTAATAACAGTAACTAATAATACAAATAAAGACTCAGTGATCACCACTGTACTTAATAACAGTAACTAATAATACTAATAACTAATAAAGACACAGTCATCATCACTGTACTTAACAGTAACTAATAATACTAATAACTAATAAAGACACACAGTGATCATCACTGTACTTAATAACAGTAACTAATAATACAAATAACTAATAAAGACACACAGTGATCATCATTGTACTTAATAACAGTAACTAATAACTAACAAAGACACACAGTGATCACCACTGTACTTAATAACAGTAACTAATAATACTAATAACTAATAAAGACACACAGTGATCATCACTGTACTTAATAACAGTAACTAATAATACTAATAAAGACACACAGTGATCATCATTGTACTTAATAACAGTAACTAATAATACTAATAACTAACAAAGACACACAGTGATCACCACTGTACTTAATAACAGTAACTAATAATACTAATAACGACGCACAGTGATCACCACTGTACTTAACAGTAACTAATAATACTAATAACTAATAAAGACACACAGTGATCACCACTGTACTTAATAACAGTAACTAATAATACTAATAACTAATAAAGACACACAGTGATCATCACTGTACTTAATAACAGCAACTAATAACACTAATAAAGACACAGTGATCACCACTGTACTTAATAACAGTAACTAATAATACAAATAACTAATAAAGACACAGTCATCATCACTGTACTTAACAGTAACTAATAATACTAATAACTAATAAAGACACACAGTGATCATCACTGTACTTAATAACAGTAACTAAAAATACTAATAACTAATAAAGACAGTCATCATCACTGTACTTAACAGTAACTAATAATACTAATAACTAATAAAGACACACAGTGATCATCACTGTACTTAATAACAGTAACTAATAATACTAATAACTAATAAAGACACACAGTGATCATCATTGTACTTAATAACAGTAACTAATAATACTAATAACTAACAAAGACACACAATGATCACCACTGTACTTAATAACAGTAACTAATAATACTAATAACTAATAAAGACACACAGTGATCACCACTGTACTTAATAACAGTAACTAATAATACTAATAACTAATAAAGACACACAGTGATCATCACTGTACTTAATAACAGTAACTAATAAAACTAATAAAGACGCAGTGATCACCACTGTACTTAACAGTAACTAATAATACTAATAACTAATAAAGACAGTCATCATCACTGTACTTAACAGTAACTAATAATACTAATAACTAATAAAGACACACAGTGATCATCACTGTACTTAATAACAGTAACTAATAATACTAATAACTAACAAAGACACACAGTGATCATCACTGTACTTAATAACAGTAACTAATAACTAATAAAGACAGTCATCACGACTGTACTTAATAACAGTAACTAATAATACTAATAACTAATAAAGACAGTCATCACCACTGTATTTAATAACAGTAACTAATAATACTAATAACTAATAAAGACACACAGTGATCATCACTGTACTTAATAACAGTAACTAATAATACTAATAAAGACAGTCATCACCACTGTACTTAATAATAGTAACTAATAAAGACGCACAGTGATCACCACGGTACTTAATAACAATAACTAATAATACTAATAACTAATAAAGACACAGTGATCACCACTGTACTTAATAACAGTAACTAATAATACTAATAACTAATAAAGACACAGTGATCACCACTGTACTTAATAACAGTAACTAATAATACCAATAACTAATAAAGACACACAGTGATCACCACTGTAGAGTGTTTTTCTCTGTAGTCTGGTAACAAACTGTGTCCTGTGTTGTTTATTAGCGCAGGATCCATTTCTACCGGAGAAATGCGATCATCTTATTTATGAATTATTTGCGTCTGTACGTTTTTGAAATTGTGACTGTGGCGTTAAATAACCCTTAAATGATAAAACTCATCAATAATCATATTCTGGGTTATTTAATAATGACGCCACAGTCACAATTTCAAAAACGTACAGACGCAAATAATTCATAAATAAGACGATCGCATTCCTCCGGTAGAAATGGATCCTGAGCTTATAAACAGAACACAGGACACAGTTTGTTACCAGACTACAGAGAGAAATTTATTAAGTACAGTGATCATGTGAACAGACACACACTTATCTAAAGTCTCTCCAGCTGTTAAAGCCGACTGATCAGCTGTGATCATCAGCACCGTCATCAGAAACAGACGTCACTTCACGTGACGCAACTGAGGAAAGGACGTCTCATGTCTCTTAAAACATATTTCCTCGTTCCTCTCTCCTCGCATGGTTTCCTACATGCATCCCTGGTGGGAGGGACTAAGACTAGGGTTGGGTACCGAAAAGCGGTGCCAATATAGCACCAGTTCCTATATGTCCGGTATCTACCGGACCGAAACGCAACGCAGATTTCGGTGCTTCCTTTCGGTGCCTGAGCCGATTGAAATACTTTTTTTACACGACTCTGATGACTCCGTCCTGGCAGCAGGTAACGCTATCCTGTTTAATTTGAAGAAAAAAGTATCGGTTCAGGCACCGTTTAGGCACCGGTATCAGAATCAGAATCAGCTTTATTGGCCATGTGTGCTTACGCATACATGGAATTTGTCTCCGGTTTCCACTCCACTCTCAATGTACAAACACAATGTACAAACACAAATTTACAACAAACAGAGAATCAAAAGGGCAGCCAAAAAAAGTAGAACGGATGTAGGTATAAACATTTAGCTATAATACAAGTATAAATATATCGTATCGTTTTAAACGTATCGTTTTAGCACCGGTATCGGAAAAAACCCAAACGATACACATCTCTAACTAAGACGCAAGGAAAGGACCCAAGTGAGGGAAACGGGGATGCAGTTAAGAGACTTGAGAAGTACCCCTCGTGCGTTCTCGCTCATGGCTCCTCAGTGATCCCTCCTCCCTCCTCCCTCCTCAGAGCTAAATAAGAGCTTTGGGATGGCCATCAATATGGCGGCGCAGAACAACTTCCGGTTCGAGCGAGGAAATGACAATTAAGAGACTTCGGATGTACCCAAAACATATCTCCTCATTTCCTCTCTGCTCGCATGGTTTCCCTGCGTCTCTCCATGCATCCCTGGTGGGAGGGACTAAGACGCAAGGGAAGGACGCTAGTGAGGGAAACGGGGATGCAGTTAAGAGACTTGGGATGTATCCAAGATGTATTTAGGGTGTCCTTCAAGATGGCGCGCTGCCCTCGAGTTCCGGGTCACAAGCAGAGGGAGCGTGGAGGCACAACATGGGGAAACGAGAAAGGCCCCGTGTAGTTGCATCGCGCACACAGAAACCACGCCCACAGCATCTAGTAGCTCCTCACAGGATGCTGATTGGTCTGCTCATTGGCCAAACACACACTCATTACTTCAAGCCTGACAAGATGCATTTTTGATTCTGTGAGAGAATTGAGCAACTTAATGTAATTCAGCCCAGTGCTAAGTGAGCAGAGCGCTTTAATGGATGTTGTAAAACCATTTATGTAACAAAAAGCATCTCGGTTTCGACTGCTGTCATTATTAAGGTTAAATCACATTGTTCACACATCGATGGCCCAGCACACAGAGAGATGAGCGCGACGGAAGCCGCAGCAGAATGCCCATGGACGCCATGGCGCAGCTCACCGACTCAGAGGGACCGATCCCTCCCGGTCACTGCCGCTGCAATGACCGCGTCACATCTCAGGCTTCAAACTAACAGACCCGCAACATGCTGCTGCCGCTGGAACCGGACTGTCGGCACAAATAACGTCTTCATACGATCTGGTCATTCGGGTTACAGCCTCGGTTAAACGGGTTAAACGCGACGCGTGGATCGTTTCAAACAGCCGGTCTTATCAGACCAGATGACGTCATGGCGCGTTTGATGGCGTTCGGACAGGAGACGCCGCTCCTCGCTGTCTAACACTCATCACAGATCTGTTGGGCTCATGGCCACAACGATGCGGACTGATTTACACAAAAGCAGTACGAACCTGTTTGACTGAGAGGAGAATCCGATGTCCAACCTTCCCGTCTGCGGCTTTCTGCCTTCTCACGCCGGTGTTCCGTCAACGGCAGCAAAGGGAACACTTCCGGTCTATTTGTCAGAAAAAAACAATTATTCATTATTCACAGTATTTAATAACTAGGCTACAATTTTCACGAGTGTGCAATGAGAAAAAAGAAACAAAGAAAACATATTTGGCTGATCTGCTCCACATATTATTCATTGCAGTTTACATAACAGGTGATCATTTGACCTAGTTACAGCATCGCCTGGTTATCACACTCCTGCTTATGGAAGCCCATTTATATCAGTTAGAGAAAAAAGAAAAGAAAAAAGACCTTATAGCAGATGAAAAAAATCAAAATTATGAAATAATAATTTTGACATTAAAAAAATGTACCGTTTCTGAAGTGTGCACAAGCACCAGCACTGCATCTTTTCAGGTTTCTCCACAACCTCCACATGTGTGAGTGAACTTTTTTAGGGGCATCTGGGGGCAATCTTTTTTATTTGGCGGTGTATTACAAGTGTATTACACTACACTGCAATCCTTAATAAGATACATTATTCTGAAAGATTTGTACATTTTAGGCTGCTGTAATGTTTTATCTGGTGTTGCAGCTTAAGTAACAACGTTGTTGTTGGTTCCGTTGTTCATTTATGCCACTAGATGGTGCCCATTTACAGTGAATGACATGGGTTAGAATTGAATACTTTCCTGTGATGAGTTGCTCATACAAGATGGTTACATCAGTCTCCAGAGAACTCTTTGAGTCTCAGCCCCACTGATGATCCACTTTTATGCCCATTTTTGGATGAAGTCAAGTTAGACCAGGAAACAAGAAACAGTCACGTTAGACCAAGAAATTATAAAACTGTCACAGACCAGGGAAATGAGACAACGGTCATATTAGATCAGGAAACGTTGGACCAAGAAAGAAGAAAACAGTCACGTTAGATTGGGAGATTGGGAAAAAGTCTGTTAGACCAGAAATGAAAGAACGTCATGTTAATGAACAGACGGGAGTGCAATGGCATTAGAGTGTGTGAGAGAATATTAATTTAAACAATAGAATGCTAAGTAGCATTAGTGATAACATTAAGAACATGATGCATGGATGAGGTAATGCTATCCCATGCTATGAGACAAATTAAATGACATGCCAATAATGCAAAAACAACGACATAAAATTACACCACCACCAGTTATATGAATAGGTTACCAGACATTTAATATCTTTGATTTACGAGTATTGTGTTGAGGTCGGGGCGGATGTGGGAAGGAGGTGAAGGCAGAAGACGTCCAGCGCCCCATTTGTTGCATGGATATAAATGTGTTGTATTGACTGGGAAAGGACTGTATATTTTACTGTGGTTCATTAAAAGTTGTGGCCACCAGGGGGCATCGATCAGAATGCACTCCAGACAAGATGTTCCTTTTGAGAGGTTTGACAATAGTCAAACAATCAATTGTGTGTAGTTCTGAAACAGACATGCATGAAATAATAATTAGTAATTATACCTCTATACAACATTGGTTTCTAATTAGGACATTGTGAAGGAATATTTCTGAAACTGTTCGGGAGAAGAGTTTAAAGTGTTTATCAAATCAATGTCAAATGAAACAGAGTCTTGATGAAAGATGAAAGATAGTCAATTTATTTGCTTGCAAGCAAAAACCGAGAAACAGTTCTCAACAGACAGCAAAAGCAGAGTCTACTGAGGAGTGCCCCCGACTTCATCTACATGAATGCTGCATTTATACCCACAGAGCAGAGAAAAACAGCTGCTATCTCGCTTCGTAAACAAGGGTAAACAAAGCAGACAGGATGAGAAAACACGTCAAGACAGATGACTTCTCTAAAGCATACTGTCCTGTTTTGATAACCTGAAGGCGGTTTATGGCCCCACCATAAACTATGGATACACTCAGCCAGATGCTCCCTTTGAAGTCACTATGACCTGGTCAATGAGATAAGTCATAGTGGTTTTGGAGACGGATTACCCCTGTTTTACAATCACACATCATATGTTCTGTAGAGGGTCGTGTCCTTCGGCTTGCAATGTAAAGGCTTACATTCTTTAACCCTTGAAATAAGGCTATGACATATTTTCCCATTACATTCCACTCTTTTGATTATTTAATAATCACACAATATAGTAAAAATATGTTATAAGGACACTTCAAAAAAAAAAAACAATGTTTCTGTGAGATACAAGATCCCAGAAATGTAGCAGGCAATATAATTCAATAAACACAAAAGAATAATAAAAAGATAGTCGTTCTGCTTGTGTTGAGACAGTGAGGTTTCCACAAAAACTGTCAGAGTCACTGTCATCTTGCCACTCTTTTGGTTCGCTCAGACAGACTGAATAATACAGAAATAAAATGAAACCAGAAACAGCAATAATGTGAATATTGCTATAAGGAAAAAAAAAACGTTTTTCATCCTTTTGGAGAGCGTCTGTCCGTGCTCTTTCCCTTGTGTGTTGTTGGCATAAACACGTGTCGGGAGGGGCTCTTCCAGCCGTCTTTCTTGCGTGGCATCCACGTAGAGTTGTAGACAGTTAACACAGAACACGCACGCGTCTGTCGGCTTAACTGCTTGTTTGTGATTTCCGTCCGTGTAATCACTGAATCTCATCCGTCGATGGCACCGTCGTCCGTCTCTCGTCCCTCGATGGTGCCGTTTTTGCTGACACTTGGTGCAGGTACTCGCTCACCTGAAGCTTCTCCTGGTTCAGGAACCTTTGCCGTGTAATCCTTCACCACCACGAAATCACCAGGCTGCAGTTTATGGATAAGTCCTTCAGCTGGTCTCTGGAGGGCAGCTGACACCTGTTGTCTGGTGTTAGATCAAGCAAACGACAATTGTGCACAATATGTTTACATTTCCTGTTCGCATATGGCGGTTGAGGGAAGTGGTGCTTCTATTGCTAACTTGGTCTTAAGTTTTTCAGTTAATGCTTAACATTTAACATTCCCCCCTATTTGACACATGGTTTAACCCATGCGTCAACTCAGCGTGAGAGAAATAATGTTTAGGCAAACAAGGTTTACCGTCAGATTTTAGAAAAACTGTCTGTGTTTCCATAATGCAAATAAAATCATATCTGGAGCCAGTGTGAATAGTCACCGTGTTACCCTCTGCAAGTCTGCAGGCTTACATGATAAGAGTATGATAAGCTCTGCGTCCTGGGCTGAGAGGTGATGAGTAAAAACAGCCAGACACCACTTCATCATGTCGTCATGAAAATTTGATATATTGCATAAAGAGGTGTAAAACATTCTAAAGCATTCATACTACACTAATTGTATAGTTCAGTTCTTCTTTAATTTACTGATACATTCAGAACTTGATAACCTGATGAAAAAAAAATTTAAAAACCCGCATGGTACAGTTACCAAAGTAAAAGTATAAGATTTAATATCCTTCCTATCCTATTTTCTATATACCTAAAGTCCTATCACTGAGTTAGAAGACTTGGCTTTTGCCGTATTTTAATTCAAAAGTTTATCATGACGTTACTAAATGCCAATAAAAAAACAAAACAGAAATGTGAATAGCATATTCTAAAACATTATTCTAAATGTGGATCTATCCACAACAAAATTATACATCTCCCTCTGTGCCACACTATCTCTGCTGTAACCTAATTTAGCGTAACAATGGAAGAGACCACATAGCAATCTATCTAAGCTAAGCCATACATAATTTTATAATAATTGAATATCATAAGTGAAAAATATCTCGTAGACACACCAAACCTAAAAGAAAAAATTGTCTACACAGTCATAACATCAGCTTCAGCATTTCCTGTTGAAATGGGATCAAAAAGCGTTAGTGGGAGTGTCGGTGAGGTCAGGTCTCTGTATGCAGACCTGTTGAACAGAAACTACAGTTAATCAGCCTTCCATCTGCTGGAGGAGGAGAGAAAAGTGTTAGGATTAAGGGTAGTACATTGTTTCAAAGTTCAAAGTAGTGTTAGGCAAATCTATTGTATTAATTTGCTCTAATCTGTAAAAAACCGCATAAGGAAAAACATGTTGCAATCTCACGTGCAACAGTATGTAGACAGAGGAGGTCCTGGTGCTGTGAGGTCTAACCTAGTAGAGTAACCAGGCCTTTGTCTTCCCCCATAGTCCTGAGTCTAAACTAATGTCATGTAACCTTCTCTCAGGTCAACGTATTGTTTAAACAGTGTGTCAAGTTTAGATAGTCCAAGTGTCGGAGCTGATAGTAATGCGTCCTCTATGTCATTAAAAACAGCAGTCAAATAATCAGTCTGGGTCAGTTTGTCTTGCGCATAAAGATATTACCATGATTCATGGAAGAGAGGAATACCTCTCTTTCTGAGTAGTTTGGGATCCACTTTCTATAATATGACGTCATTCCTAAGAAGCTCATCATTTGTTTCTTAGTCTATAGTTTATAAGTTAGGCACAGTTTGAATTGCCTGTATTCTGTTGGGAGGGAGGGCTTTTGTCCTCAGCTGTGATCACATGTCCCAAATATGAAACTTTATCGAGAACAAATTGCAATTTGGACGGTTAACCTTGAAACCACCTGCAGCCAAAAACTAAATAGGACAACTGTAATTCTAAATTATTCTAATTTACATGCTTCTTCTTTGGCCTGAAAATCATGATATTATCAACATATTGTAAAAAGGCTGAACCATTTGGTAAGTGTAAATTAACCAGATTGTCTCACAAAGCTCTGTTAAATACACCAGGCGTTCTGAATAACCCTAAGGACACCTGGGTCCGAGTAGAGCCTCTTCCTTTATGAGGAAGCAAAAATAAAAATTGACTGTCCTTGTGCACAGGTACAGAAAAAATAAAAAATAAAATAAAATATGCATAGGCCAAGTCGACGACGAAATAAGTCTGGAGGGATGAGTGACATAATGGTGTGTGGGTTGGAAATTTGAGGTGCTCGCGTCTGCACCAAACCTGCTTACAAATGTTAGCCAAATCATCACTCAATTGGTTCCCTCAGATCATGAATTTTCTTTACCGGTAAATTTTAGTGTGCACACTCTATTATTATACAACCTTCAATAAAAAACTCAAAAACAGGTATAATACTTTCAATAGCCTCTCATTTGAGACAGCTCATGTTGACAGATGGAACATTTCAAACCATGTGTGTGTGTGTTTTATCAAAACATAAGTTGAATGACTCTTTTTACTGATAAAATTGATTTGTGTAAGTCACCTTTGTTACTGTACATTATCAGGAACCTCTATATTTCTGAAGTCAGTGAATTGAGTCTTACTTGCTGCCAGTCAGACATGTTCTTCACACCATTCCTGGGCTTGTACCATGTGGAAAACATGTGGAATCCTCCCCCTTTACAAACTCAGATTGTGTGGGACACAGAGAAAAAGACAGCAGCAGTATATTTTCTTTTGTCCAACAAACTCTAACTATACCATTATATCATTTCCACTTCTCTAATTCATACTTCCTCTAACCTTTCATCTAGTTCACGTAACCCATGTGCTGTGCAGTGAAGTGAATCAGCCTGCATGTGACAGTCTAAACATTTATTTTTTTTTCTTAACAGTTAACGTGACTTGCTCTAACTTTCTAAATCCTTCAATCTCATTTGAATACATATGTGGGTGTGAGTGGTGTTTATCTAGTTTCTAATGTATATTAAATGTACAAGTTTGTCATCTAAAGAATCTAAAATTAACTCACCCTCTGTGTTGTATTGTGTGGGCGTCGTTGGTCCAGCTCGGTTCCCACTTCACCACCGGATGCCCCCCCCTCCTGATGGCTGATTGTTGAGCCCTCCCACTCCATTGTTCATGAAGCGTGAGCATCTGTGTCGAGTTGTTCAAGCTGCCACATTTATGGCACACAAAATCTTCAGTTGGTGTGTGTCAAAGTCTCTTTTCAGTTTCCTCGCATGCCCTGATACATTATCAGCTGGGCATGCTTGCATCTGTGCTGACGAAACGTCTCTGTTCTCCGTTGTTGAACTGATCCTCACGTTCAGCATGCTGCATGTCACACCACTCCTTGTGTGATGTTCTCCAGGCTTATGGATGGCGGAAAGCCTTCTTACAAAGTTCAGTCAGGGCTGTCACCGCATGTTTATATGCTACGGCCAGTTTTCACCATTGTCGTATGCAACTCACTGCAGGTTTGAGTGCCGCAGATATTTTCTGTAGTTGTGAGCATTGACATGGTACCTGTAGATTTTTAAAGAGTCTCGTTCGTCTTCTTCATCCTCGACGTGTTGAGTGGTGGGTGTCGTTCACGTTGTTTGTGGCTGGGGAGCATACGGCAGGAAGCGGAATCCCCAGATCAGGACCAAGGACTAAAAATGAACAAAAAACAAACAAAACAAAACATCTGCCGAAAATTCAGCAGTAATGTTAGACAACGTTGTCTCATGTAGAGATACAATTCTTTGATCTCTGTGTGTCTGTGTGTCTCTGTGTGTGTGTGTGTGACCCCTCCTCCTTCTGCTGCGAGCAAGCCTGGTGTCTCTGTGTGTGTGTGTGTGTGTCTCACCCCTGCATTTCTCTCTCTCCTCTGCTCCAAGCACTCTCTGTCTCTTTTAAACAGTTACACCTATTTTCGTTTCCTCTTGGACATCAACTTATTTATATCTGCTTCACCTCTTTCTCTGCTCCAAGCACGTTTTGAGTTGATACAATTTTAATCGTAGGCAAAAACTGCCTCTTTCAGGGAATCCCAATTTAGTTTATTCTTCCAATTATTTGGCAGTCTGATTGTCCTTGTCCCACATTTATTTATCATCGGAGGTAAGACCTTGGCATCGGGCTGCTCAGACTCATTCTATGACTTTTATCATTCCCAAATGTTTCATTTTTATTTCTTCTAATTATTTCTTATAACATTTTGAGCTTATCGGTGCTCAGTGAACCGCTTTCAGGAAAACCAAAACCCTTGACCAGTACGTGGCACTCCAAACACTCGTCTCCGTATTTCTGTCGCATTATATCAATTATTGGGCCCGAGGGCTCTCGCTTTTACTATCCACCCATTCTTTCAGGCGTGGACACGTTAACGTTACCTTACAATATAGTCGTCACTATAGAGCGTATGTTTATTCTCTTGAAGGAAAACGTTTTGCAAAAAACCTCGTTTGAAATTCACGTTAGTTATTTATCACGATTCTTATTCTATTAGTATAGAATTCACGTATTTGATAATTTTAACCACGATTCTTATAACAAACCTCTCGTAGTCAAGCGACCTGTGTTACGATATAACACAACGCTGTTCTTCTACCTATCGTAGTCAAGCGACCTGTGTTACGATATAACACAACGCTGTTCTTCTACCTATCGTAGTCAAGCGACCTGTGTTACGATATAACACAACGCTGTTCTTCTACCTATCGTAGTCAAGCGACCTGTGTTACGATATAACACAACGCTGTTCTTCTACCTATCGTAGTCAAGCGACCTGTGTTACGATATAACACAACGCTGTTCTTCTACCTATCGTAGTCAAGCGACCTGTGTTACGATATAACACAACGCTGTTCTTCTACTTAAAAGCGTATAATCTTGATAATCGACAGAAAACGAAAAAGGAAGTATATGAATGAAAACACGAACGTCAAAACCAATTAAGTTACCCAAATAATAATGACTACTTGACCATTCATCTGTGTCCGTTCAATCATATGACCTTAGTATAATTTTACCATTACTTTTACAATTGAAATTTTAACTTCTCTTACCCGAACATCGTAGAGATTAATTCTTTTTCGATGGATTCGCGTGCCGTCTATCAGAAACTCCCTCAGGTCCGCCGGTTCTCTCTCTCTCGTCTAATGAGGTATTAAGACAGGAACTTCAGTTGTGGATTCCTGGGAGAGGCCTCCTCCTCCGGTCAGTCCCTCTGGAGCTCCGATAGACAGACAGCGAATCCTGTTCGTGACGCCAAATTGTGAAGGAATATTTCTGAAACTGTTCGGGAGAAGAGTTTAAAGTGTTTATCAAATCAATGTCAAATGAAACAGAGTCTTGATGAAAGATCAAAGATAGTCAATTTATTTGCTTGCAAGCAAAAACCGAGAAACAGTTCTCAACAGACAGCAAAAGCAGAGTCTACTGAGGAGTGCCCCCGACTTCATCTACATGAATGCTGCATTTATACCCACAGAGCAGAGAAAAACAGCTGCTATCTCGCTTCGTAAACAAGGGTAAACAAAGCAGACAGGATGAGAAAACACGTCAAGACAGATGACTTCTCTAAAGCATACTGTCCTGTTTTGATAACCTGAAGGCGGTTTATGGCCCCACCATAAACTATGGATACACTCAGCCAGATGCTCCCTTTGAAGTCACTATGACCTGGTCAATGAGATAAGTCATAGTGGTTTTGGAGACGGATTACCCCTTTTTTACAATCACACATATGTTCTGTAGAGGGTCGTGTCCTTCGGCTTGCAATGTAAAGGCTTACATTCTTTAACCCTTGAAATAAGGCTATGACATATTTTCCCATTACAACATACAGGGACAGAATACAGGCAGTGATAAACAGGTCCGGGACTATACAGCCACCACTTAGCAAACAAGGAACGAGCTACTAACGTTAACTATCAGAATAGATTGCGGTGCAAATGACACAATATAACACTTATAACTACATTAGACTAACACCAAACTTTACATCTACTTACTGGTTGTTTGCACGCACAGTCTTGAGAGTCAAACTCCGAACAGCAACATAAACTCTCATCTATGTAAAGACACGGCCGTCATTTCGCGCCGCCTGGCTCGTTCAAGCCTTTTCACTTCCTCAACGCCGTTAATATTAGTCCGCGAGCAGCTGACTGCCGTCCTCTTCCGCAAGGGGCGTAGTGCGGTTCCTGCTCAGCTGCTTCTCCGAAACCCGTCTGAGGTCGTCCTTCGTCACAAGATGAGATGCCTTGGTTTGCAGCAGAAGTAGCAGCCCCTACTCTGATGCTGCTCACACACCGGATGCGTTTTTTGATTGACGCGCGTCGAGATTACATACAAAGTCTATGCACAGACGCGATGAGACTGGCGCGCCGCGATTTTGCGATTCGGCGGCGCGTTGGACGCGTTATTGCAGTGCGGTGGACGCGGTGGACGCCGCAAAATCGCCAACGCGCGAGATGAAATTTTTCAACTTCTGCGACATAATCGCGTGACGCTGTGGCGCGATAGCCTATCAGCGTTGAGTTGCTCCCCCCCGTCATCAGTCCTGCCCGTGCTGAATCGCAAACAATTGAGGACAAATAAATCCTGTAGCCGTCTGTGTAAACAGCGACCGGCGGCTTGCTAGACACAGTGAATACAGCTCGATACAATCCACGGAGCTCCTCTGAACAATATTATGAACCAGACATGACGGAGTTTAGTTTCCCGGGATATCTGTGACTTTCACAACACGTAGAAATATAGGTTATTCTTTCCATGGTTAATGGCGGACAGTTGAACGGATCCAGGTCTATAAACCACGCCCCCTCTCCGGCGCTACGAGATTTTGCGGCGTTTGGTCTGAACACGACCGGCGGCGCGTTGGACGTGATTTTGCAGTGCGTTGGACGCGATTTTGCAGTGCGCCAAGAAATCAACGCGTCCGGTGTGTGAGCGATGAGACTGGCGCGCCGCGATTTTTAATCTCATCGCGTCTGTGCATAGACTTTGTATGTAATCTCGACGCGCGTCAATCAAAAAAACGCGCCCGGTGTGTGAGCAGCATTAAAGAATGCCCTGACTAATGCTGAGGTGATCCGTTGCTTTTTAGTGAGGAATAATGGTAGTTATCCTTGATTTAGACAAAGGAAGTTTACTTGGGGTAAGAAATAAAGGAGATGTGGAACAAGTAGCAGGTCTTACACATAGGTAGTTAATCATTGATTTAAAGGGCAAAAAGAGAGTCTGTACCAGCCAGAATTACAAAGCAGGCACCTCCGCTGTGTTTAAGACCTAAGCTATAATGACGAGGATGAAAGGCCAGGTCGGAAAATGTGATGTCTCTTCTTGGGTTGAAGGATTTAGAAGATGCTGTAAATTCTTCACATCGGAGAAAAGCATAGAAAGCTAATAGAAAAACAGAATTGAGCAGTGCATCAATGTAAGGGGAAAAACGCTCTGAGTTTTGTCAGCATCCTATGCCAAAATCCTGTCTTGGGGAGATAAAGGTGTGGATGAGCAACAACTTTCTCCAGTTAAACAGTAGCAAAACCGAAGCCCTCCTTGTTGGCACTCCACACCAGGTTCAGTCATCCTCCATAACTCATCTCACCTTCGACGGTCAGGTCATCCCCCTCTCCTCCACAGTCACTAATCTGAGAGTTTTGACTCTTACCTGACCTTTGATGACCATATAAAACACCTGTGCAAAACCTCGTTTTATCATCTCAAAAACATCTCCAAACTCCGCCCCACTTTAACCCTGTCAGATGCAGAGAAGCTCGTCCTCGCCTTTATATCCTCAAGACTGGACTACTGCAACTCACTATTCACTGGGATCACTGCCTAGAACATCCAGAAGCTGCAATACATCCAAAACAGCGCTGCCAGGATCCTGATGAGAGTCCGGAAGTATGAGCACATAACACGCATTCTGCACTCCCTACACTGGCTCCCTGTCTCATTCCGGATTGAGTACAAAGTCCTACTACTCACACATAAATGCATAAATGGACATGCACCTCCCTACCTACAAGACCTCATCACACCCCAAATCGCCACCCGCACCCTCAGATCTTCAAACAGCTCGCTCCTCCGGGTCCCCAGCACCAAGCTCCGCACCATGGGCGACCGGGCCTTTGGCTCGGCAGCTCCACGCCTATGGAACAGTCTCCCTGACCACCTAAGGGCAACACAGACACTGGTCTCTTTTAAGACTGGCCTAAAAACCTTTTTATTCAGGAAAGCCTTTCTGACCTAAATCACTGTCAGTTATTTCTTCTGTGTTTCTGTTCATTCACTGGTTTTTATTTTTTAACTATGTTTTAACTATGCTTTTTACTATGTACTGGCTCTGTGGCACTCTGAGATTTTTTTTAAATGAAAAGTGCGCTACAAATAAAATGCATTATTATTATTAAAAACAAAGAGTAGCTGTCTGCGTTCAATAACTGGGGGAGAAGGTTTAACAAAACTGTAATGACAAATATCCATTTTATCTTATTGGGGGGCGAACGGGAGAACTTGTTCGGACGCGTGTTCTATGCCACAAACATTTCACTGTCCAGTGCGCTGTCTTTCTTTCGATCCGTAGAACCATTTATTCCATTTGTACATTGACACCATAAAAGAACACCACAGGATACTAGATCACAGGATAATACAACACCTTGACACACTACGCTGACGCGCCACATTGACACGTTGGCTGACACGGTCAAAAACTGTTAGCTTCCCGGCCACACACCTGATTCTCATTACCAGGCACTTACCTATATGCACTTTGAGGTCAATGTGCCACCCAGTGTTCAATGTCAGAACTGCATATGTAAACCCACCCCGTGTTTCCCTCAAAGACAAAAGAAAACAATAAAACTACATTATGTCTCCAACAAATACCTTTCAGCAGTAATTTGATGGCCGAATTATAAAATAAACTTGGTGAAGAAGGATCGTAACATCTGATATTAAATTGAATGCAGTCAATCAAACTGCGAATATATGGAGGTTTAAGGCAAGCGTCAATGCAGTAGCAAATTAAGTCAAACTGTTTGTGAGAACAGGTTTAAGAGGCATGCCAAGAGAAACACAAAACAAAGAGAAAGTACTCCAAGCAAAATCTTGTTTTTACAGTAGAAACTGCTAAACCCTTTCTCATATACTGTACATCGGCTGGACGGGAAGGAGGGATCCAGACACAGGATCTCGGGTGGGCGACCTGACTGCCGGAGTTGCTCTGGACCCAGGCGCTCAGGCGGATGGCCCGACAGGCAAAAGGGCTCAGGGGGACGAAGTGACGGCCCAGCGGGGTAAGGGACTGGAGGTCGCTGCATCATGGAGGTGGCAGCGGCAGAAACTGGAGGTCGCTGCACGGCGGAGACGGCACCGGCAGGAACTGGGAGTGGCTCGGAGACGGCGGAGTCAGGGACTGGGAGCGGCTGCGGCTCTGAGACGGCGGAGGCCGGAACTGGGAGCGGTTGCGGCTCTGAGACGGCGGGGTCCAGGGAGCAGGAGTCGGCCGGACCGCCGACGGGACATGGGGAGCAGGAGTCGGCCGGACCGCCGACGGGACACGGGGAGCTGGAGTCGGCCGGACCGCCGACGGGACACGGGGAGCTGGAGTCGGCCGGAGCGGGGAGTCGCTGCGGCCCAGCGGGAGCGGGGAGACGCTGCGGCCCAGCGGGAGCGGGGGATTGCTCCTTCCTCCTCCTCTGCCTCCTACGAGGGTTAACAGGGCAGTCCATCCGGTCATGGTTTGCCTTCTGGACACTCCAAGGCACTCCCGAGACCAGGTAGGTTCCCGTAAACTGTTCATACCATTCAGCAGAAAAGCGCTGTAAAAGTTGGTCCGCTGAGTCCAACAAGTGCCGGTTCACTGTCTGGACAAGGCGGTATCCCATAAACCAGCGGTTCCCAAACTTTTTAGGCCACGCACCCCCTTCTACATCCAGACCGGGTTAAAAAACACAAAAAAACTTCCTGCACTGTGCCTTCGAAAAGGTAACGGACGTTCACCAGACGATTGGCCAGATTGGCCACATCTGTAGGCTCGTCTACTTGCAGAGAGTAAAACTCACTCTTCTTCACGCGACCGATTAATGTAGCCAGGATGTCTTCGGACAAAGCATCGATGCGCGCGACACAGTGTTGTTGGATGTGGGATCATGTCCAACTTTTTCGCTTCTCTCTCTCCAATCATACATTCCACCATCTCTTTAACATTTTTTCCCTCTCCACCACCGCCTCTCCTTCTCCCGATTACGCGGTCAGAATACTACCACAACACGCCGCCTGCCTCCGGCAGAACTGCGCTCATCCACACACGGGAACAACACCGAGTTGTAATATATACCTCCATAACACCCTGCACTCTCGGCTCATACCTCCCCAGCAACGAGTCACATCACCCGGCCACAATACCTCCAGAATATCCCCCGGGTGAAATCCGGGACTTGGTTTTATGGTTCCGAGTGGCGGGCGCTCACCCGTTGGCGCCGGGACGCGAGGTCTCCAGCCGTCCCCGCCGCGAGGCACCCGATCGTCAGATCTGTCAGCCCTCGGAACAGACCGCGGGGCAACAACTCCTGGGTGGCGGGGTAGAGGCGAGGCAGATCACAGAAAAATAATAAAGACTAGAGTATGGCAAAGATATGTTGATGAGAAACGTATTTGTAATGCGTCAAACACAAACGTAATCAGGGAGAAAATACATTTGTGGTCAAACGTAATTGATAATGCATTTTAGTTTTGGGGGAACGTAATTTTTAGGAGACGGGACTGCACCGCCATTACATTTTTCTCTCGCGCACCACCTAGAGGCAGCGCCACACTTTGGGAATCCCTGCCTTAAACTGTTCATACCACTCAGGGTGGTCTGCTGAGTCCATTTGGGTCCTCTTAGGGGTGGAAGGGTGGCTTAGCTCGCGGTTAGCTTTTTGGACATTTATTCTTTGCAAAGAAGGAGACTGGGTTGATTCACATACAGAATGTACATCAAGACCGCTCGAAGATCTGTCTCAGAGTCTCTGGTATTTATACTAAGTAAACAACATGCAGTGGGCTGGCACAGGGTAACACACACACATTTCGCGTTTCACACAGGCGTCTACGTATCTGGACACTTCGTTCTAGTACAAAGGTCATTTTCTCGCAAGTCATGATCGCAAATCAGGCCTGCGTAAGTATTGACGCTTTCTACACGTTTGTTATCATTCTTATTCAGGACAAACAGCTGAAGTGTTCTTTCGGCAATCAACTGCTTCTTAATAGACTAAACATTTGATGAAGACGCCTGGTGTCCCAGATAGCTCACACACGGACACAGGCCTTAAACACTACAGAGGACATGATCCTCTGTTAAATGTAGAACATTCACCAATTATTAAATGCATACTAATTAGTAATTTAGACACACCTAGCCAAGCGGGTTCCCCAATACTGGTCTGCTGAGTCTGTCATCCTCAGATCGTTCTGTCACGCCTGAGGGGCAGATCGGAGACTCAAGCGCAGACAGATGGAGACGAGGTGTAGTTTAAACTTAGGAATCTTTACTGTTCAAGAAAAGGTCACATAACAAAAACTGAAAGCGACTCCAACGTAGCGGGCAAAAATATCCAAAAATCACAAAACAAAGGCAAAGAAGCAAACCAGGAGCAAACGCTGGAGCATCGAGCAAACACGAGGGAGACACACGACTGGAACAGACAGTGGCACGAACAAGGACGATCTGACAACCAGAACAGGGAAAGCAGGGGAGTATATATATATATATATATATATGTGTGGGGTGATGAGAAGATTGAAGGCAGCTGGGTGGACTGGGCAGGTGAGTAGGATGAGTGCAATCAAGGGAAACACACACACACACAGCAGATGACACACAGGCTCCGGATGACAAGTCTAGACATCAAGGTGGTAATTGCACCACACATGACACACACAAACCTTTGAGTGAAGCAATAGAGCAGTTGGAACAAAAACAGGAACAAGATGACACACTCGAAACAGGCACACATGTTAAATACACCACAGAAGCTTGTCTACGAATGCCCTCACAGATCCACCTCTCATTGCTGGGCATCACATCCCGTTTTTGGTTCTCAGTTGCAACCCAGTGATTAAACGATCAGAGTTTCACTCACCTCCAAAGATGAGTGGCAGATACTTACGCTCAATTTGCGTGTCAGGAAATTCCGTAACTCCACACTTCACCACCCCACTAAGATGTGAAGAGGATTCAAATTGGTTTATTCAAACACTCTTCCTGTTATCTCAGGATAACAGGAAGAGTGCAACACAAGAGGGCCAACACCAGTGCTTTAAGCTGCGCTATTTCAGCCTCCACCTCAGTGGCTCAGTGGCAGAACAGGGTCATCCTTCAGTCAGAGGATCTTCAATCAGGGTCGATCTCCGGCTCTGCTATTCCATGTCAATGTGTGCTTGGGCAAGACACTTAACCCAAAATTGCTCCCTGTGAATGGTTATGAATAATTAGTTGGAGTCCTGATGGCAGATGGCACCTTCCATGGTAGCCCTATCAGTGTATGAATGGGTGAATGATGACATGTTAAAGCACTTTGAGTGGTCGGAAGACTCCATATACCATTTGCATTGTCCAATAAATTAGATGGAAAGAGATACAATGTGCAGATCGGGCAGAGTTTTGGTGCCCACACCAGACGGCATAACTGTTATGCTGCGCACACACCGGTCGCGTTTTTTGATTGACGCGTGTCGAGATTACATACAAAGTCTATGCACAGACGCGATGAGACTAAACATCGCGGCGCGCCAGTCTCATCGCGTCTGTGCATAGACTTTGTATGTAATCTCGACGCGCGTCAATCAAAAAACGCGACCGGTGTGTGCGCAGCATTACGAGAGAATGGAAACTAAAATGTTTTTTTCCTGACCATAACTTCTTGTGAAATATGGCTTGAAGAGTTGTTATATGCATATGAATGGAAACTTTACATGACAGCCGTAGCTTCCATTCTGTTTCATTCCTTCCTGACTGCCAGTGGCAGTAAACTTAAATTCAATTCAATTTATTTAGTTTTGCCCAAAATCACAAATTTGCCTCAGAGGGCTTAACAATCCGTACACATACAACATCCTCTGCCCCAGGACCCTCACATCGGAGCAGGAAAACTGTCAGGGAGAGCAACAGAGACGGGATCCCTCTCCCAGGATGGACAGACAGATGTCATGTATACAGAATGAACAACACCACAGAGTTACAACACATTCAATGCATATGACATAAATTATTCAAATAATGAGTAGTAAGCAGTACAATGATGGAACAATTACAACTAGTAATAATAACAGCAGCAGTGAATGTAGTAGAATAATAATGATAATTAAAGCTGCGAGCAGCGATGAACGGGCCCTCGCATCCTCCCGCACGTCGGGGGTGCCGACGGGACTCCGGGTCAAGGTCTGAGTGACTGTAATGGTCATTTTTGATGCAGTATATATTGTATTCATGCATAAGTAATTTTGCTCTGAACTTTGTTGAACTTCACCGTGTCTCTGTTGTGTAAAAGAAGAGTTCTCCCTTGCCGGTTCACAAAGATAACTAACGGTGTTGTATGAGGATGTTCCAGCACCAAGGCCTTTGGGCCGCTTGTTTTGGTTGCTGGCCGTTTGTTGTTCATTGTTTCTATCAATCTGAGACCAAAAGTCCGAGACCGAAATGTCTGTAACATTGGCCATCGGCCCCCACCTTTGCTTATTCTGTATAAAGAAAGCTTGTTCACTTTTCAAGGTTCTTGCTCACTGAGACTGAACGCATTCTGTTGTGATGATTGAAGGATTTCTGCTCATGTTCAAAACTTTCATCACATTCCGAGCATATCCCACATATGTGTTGTCTGGAAAACATTTTGAGAAACATTTGTAATTATGAGAATAAAGTCAAAATATTTCAAGGAAAAAAATCTACCACACAACTGTTAACTTCACAACCTCTGATAAAGTGCAGGCTAGATCGACTAGATCATACCATTCAAACAAAGAAATATTTATTTGTGTTGTGCTAGTCAGCCATGAATATTCCATAAGCACCTTTTAATTGTAAAAGATACAAGCCAACTCAAATCTTAAATGAGATTCCGCTCAATATTTCATCAGTACTGCCTCACCATTACATTACAGAGCGCAGAAGAGAGGTGCGTGTTCAGCTGTGGGGCAGCTGATGAAATCATCGGTTGTAGAATTCCAAGATTATATCAAATATCATAAAAAAAATGATACACCAGAACCCCAATAGTTTTAGATAATATTTTATAATACCATGAAAATATCACCACAATTTCTGTTTTAATATAGTTTTTGTGTGCAATATCGCTGAAGTGACCGTGCTGTCAGGTGCGCCACACTCTGCCTACTCCAGTCACCTCACCACCACAGACAGATGTCTGATTGATGACTGTCAGTTTTAAGCTGTTTCCCGTCATTCAGATGAAGACAGCCAGACGGGTTTTTTAGGAAATGAATATCTGTGATAGAAGATAATGCCAACATTATTTAAGACGTTTGCTCCATACCATCCATATGCAAACCTACGCCCTTGAGCAAATGTTCCCTTAACGTCGTTAATTCCAAACTACGCTGTGGACATGTAAGACACGGTAAAAACTGCTCACATCTCTTGTGAGGCATCAGTAAAATGACAGGGGAGGGGGTGACCACTGAGTCGATTATCTCAAACAGAATTCTCGGATTCAGGTGGTTTGCAAAAATTAAGTTGGAAAAGAAGGAAGTTCTTACTTTTTTAACTACCGTTTGATAAGTCCTCATTGCATCTTTCCAACTAATAAAATGCATGTAGACCTGTTTTTCCTACAGTTCTTTAAATCCTGGGTGGATTCATTTAGCCAGGGCTGGGGTGTTATATTTGTCTTTTAGGGGGGCAACAGAGTCCAGGAGTCTGACAGGTCTGATTAAAAAGGGAGACCAGCTACTCTCACTTAAAATGAGGAATAAAGGCAGTTATGAAAGCTTTGGTAAAATGCTCAGAAAACATGTTTGCAGACATTCAAAACCCAGCGGCGGACAGGTGAAGTGTAAATAACTGGTAGAGGATGGAATAAAAGCGCTCTTTGATCAGACATACAGATATCCTTGGTCTCAAAGTTATCAGGGCTGAGACCACAGTAGATCCAGGGTGTGGCCCTTTGAGTGAGCAGGCCTGAGTGAGGTTAAAGGATTCCAGGGTATCCATAAAATCAGTGACACAAGTCTGTGAAGGGCAGCAGACATGTATGTTAAAATCACCTAAAGTAAGAATTTTGTCATACTTTGATGTAAAATGGAATAGTAACTCCTGGGCGGTCTGTCGATTTTTAAAATGATCACTGGATCTTTAGAGTTTACGATAAAACCAAGATGTTCAAATGAAGTAAAGCAGACATTTAGAAACGTTTCTGTAGATAAGAGCAACCCCTCCTCCCTTAGCCGGGGGTTGGTGGAGATGTGTAAAATCTGGGGGGGGGGGTGCTTCAACGAGAGAACTAGTCTCCCTTTGAGACAACCATGTCTCAAATTTATTAAAAGTAACAAAATCCTGAGGTAAAAAGCACTTATTATTTGGAGATCTGATATTTTAAAGGCCAAAACGAACAGGCTTACCCGATCACCCTCCTCCGTAGAGTCCCAACTGGTCTCGGGCTCTGCAGACACTCTTCCCTGGCTGGCCTCGATACACACTGGCATCTTACCGCTACTACAGCTGTCTCAACCCAAAATAAACGTTTTTGCTGTGATTTAACCGCACTTACGGATTCAAAAGAACTTTGAAATATTCCAAATCTTTCATACATTATTGGTATTCAACTTAATACAGTTTAGGGTCAGCTTTTCGGCATCCAGCATTCACACTCCAATTTCTTCACAAATTGCTTTTCTAGTTGTCTACGTTCTCTAAATGAACGTGCATTGTGGGTAGTTTATGTGAACTCACGCACCTTCACATGTTGGGGTAAAGCAGAGAAGAGTTGGCTCTTTTCAAGAAAGGTGGCAACAGCATAGAAGCTGGTGTAGAAATGAGTGTGATATTGAATAACCGCACCAACACCAATAATTAACACGAAAATACAAAAGTAAGTCAGTATTTCACCTGTGACCCCCCTCGCTTGGTGGTACTCTTCCACAGGGGCCTGTTAGGAGCTGCCTCGTTTAGAGATCGTCAGAGAGGTGAGTCAGTTGCAGCTTCGTCACCAGCAGAGCATTAATCCTAATTTCACTAATACAATATATAAAACAAGTTAACTATAAAAAATAAATAAAAAAATAAGCCCAAATCTACAGTTTGTTCCAAACCCAGTGGCGTTTATTTAACTGCACAACATTGCAAAACTGCAGCTTGAATTGTTGAAGTGTCATGGTGTTTGTAAGCGAGTCAGTTATGGAGACGCGTGTTCTACAGCATGTCTCGAAAGCCAGCATTGTCCCGCACCATGCTACTGTAGACTGATCTGTACACCTTCAAAACATCAAGTGCTGAAGGGCGGAGCTTGGGGTCTTCCTTCTTACACTCCTCGTGAATCTGAAAAAGATGGAAGTGGACTACATCCCCTCCAGGTACTCTTCCCATCAGGAACCATGTCACGTCTGGGATCTTCCAGATGTCTGTCCTCTCGTCATACTCGGGCATGAGATGGTCTGAAAATGGCTTCCCTTTGGTTGTGAATGGCCACAGCTGCTCTGGGGCAACAAAGTCCCCAGTGAGCTCCCGGTGACCACATTTCACCAACAAGCCTCTGGACGGATCCACCTCAGGCAGTGCATCGAGGTCGTTCACCACCAGGTGAAAGTCACTGGTCACCAGAAACTGGGAGAGAGTTTTCACCAGACTGCTGGAATCACACATAACCCGCCGCCCAGCTGGGCTGTTATGAAGATAATGAAGGATAGAGACATAATCTATAGCCAGCCGCAGACGCATCTGCCATTTGTTGTGTTGCTTGTGATGCTCTTGTGCAAGAACACCATCCAAGTTAAGCAAGGGGCCAAGTGGGTGGTGCTCCGTGACCTGGGTGTGGTTTTCAAGGCAAAATCCTACCAACTGCACCACCTGGGGCCCCTGCAGGGCCTGTAACATAGATAATCCATGAAGAAAATCCTCCAGGTAATCCAGAGAGGATAGCTCGGACAAAGCCACCTTCTGACCCCTCCACTCTGCCAGATAGACCTGGGGAAAGAAAAGTGGATAATGAGGTCAGTACATCAGGAGGGAAAGGTGCACATGGGCAATACTGACCTCTACAAATCACATATTCGTATTCTTCAGAAATCAGGTAAACTTGCTGCAAGCTGCTCATTTCAACTTCTGTCCTGTGGCCTCGTGGAGAAAATAATTTGCTGCATTATAATAATTCACTGGAAAATTCCAAAAGAAATGTTGACAGTGTGGCTTCTACTGCCCAAAGAAATCGCAATATATACACACACCAATGTTACCGGTAGTGTCATTCAGGTTCACTTGAGATAGCGCTACTCTCCTTTCTGCATTTTAGATTCATACTCGTGGATTGAAACTCGTGAATTTGTGAGGCTTTTATTTTCAAGAGAGGCTTCATCACAAGCATTCCAGTTAGAATTCATTCTGTGGGGCTTTTAATTTGAAATGGGGGGGGGGGGGGGGGGGGGGGTGAGAGGGGAAAAGTCCTCTAAAAATATCTAAGACCTGAACGACTGTATGATAGAGAGAGACAGAGAGAGAGACATACAGAAAGATAGACAGAGAGGAGAGAGAGACAGTGAGTGAGTGAGTGAGACAGGCAGACAGACCTGAATGACTGTATGAGAGAGAGACACACACACACACACACACACACACAGAGAGAGAGAGACAGACAGAGAGATAGAGGGAGAGGAGTGTGTGTGCGTGTGTCTCAGTGCCTGTGTGTTTATCAACATCAATAATGAGCTCATATAAACACCTGTGCTTGGGTGCATGTTGGTGATTGGAGCACCTGTGTGTTAGAGGCTAATTAAGAGAGAGAGTGAACAGTGATTTTCAACAAAACGACCTGTCAAACATATGCCCTTCATACCAAAACCATGAGACTAATCAATAAAATATGGATACCGTGAGAGAGATAAGACTCTGGCAAACGCGCGGATGTGTTTTTTATGTTTGTGGTGTTAATAATGTGAGCTCAAGCGCAATATGCAAAACTGGTACCGTCTGCGTTCTTTGAGAACTGAGTGGTGAGATTTAACATGGAGTCTAATGGAGCAGTTGGTTGGAGTTCATGTCGCTCTGCGGCTCTTTGAGCCAAATGTGTAAGTCCGTTGGATTCCACAGACATCTGTGTGCGACAGCACAACATTTCCAAGCTTTTTGGCCAAAATGGTGTTTCAAGAGTAAAAATTGTGGGAGCTAGAGCAATTTCTTTGGAAAAATCACAGAAGATTTTCCTGCGCCGCTCCACTCTGACGGTTATGCTCTCACTCTAGCTCTTAACGAGCTGCGCAATACACACCCATTATAAAATACACACCCATTATAACATACACACCCATTATAAAATCTGAAACGGACACAACATTCTCCTGAAACTTAATCTGTAACTTCATGAAAACTGTGCTAGCTATCAAAATGTCCCTTTGGCTCAATAAAGGGCAGCGTTCTGTCTACGTTTCAAACTTTGAATCATGTTTCTACATTAATGTACGGCTCGTCAATATGGGCCCAAAGTTAAGTGTGTTTTAGCTCTCTTCACGCTCTCTTCACCCCATTCAAGTGAATGGAGAAATTTTGCTCAGTTTTTGGGGATTTTCGGGAAAACCGCTCGGCGAATCTCTCCGAAAAATAGATAGCACACCATTCCCGATCAGACCGCACGTTTTGATGTATTTTTCACGCCGCTGTTGGCAACGCTGTGTGAGGAGAGGTGCGCCAAACTTTTGGATAAACCTGATTATTATTATTATTATTATTATTATTATTAGTCTGATTAAGCCCAATGGATAATATACAGTGTGCACAAGGCAGTTTTACTGCCTTGTGCCACAAAGCCACACTGAATTATATTATACCTCTTTTGTATATGGGGTATCTGATTTACACCATTCCTTTGTCATACACGCAATATTGCAATTATGTATTTTCTTTTAATATTTATTCACTCAATGGGAAACTACAAACACTGCATTTAATGCTACAAGATATTCTGGATATTA
The DNA here is from genome assembly GCA_028022725.1 of Lycodopsis pacificus. NCBI lineage: Eukaryota > Metazoa > Chordata > Actinopteri > Perciformes > Zoarcidae > Lycodopsis > Lycodopsis pacificus. The sequence goes on from CM051707.1 coordinate 21,611,877, forward strand.
AAGAAAGCAATTCAACCAAAAACAAGTAGACGATCTGCAAAGGGACGACCAACTCAGACCTACTTTTCATGAATTGAAACAGAAAATGGAGTAAAGAAGCTGTACTCGACATTCAGAAAAAACAACATGTGCTGCCTACAACAAATCCATCACACCATTCCATGCAAAGCAGCATTGGCCATGTGTTCTGATTTGATTACATGAGAGGTTTGGTTCTTGGGAGTCAGTTAAACTGCCCTGCAGCACCAATCCCAAATCCATTGACATTGTTCTTTCTGTTCATATATATATTCTTCGATACATATTTATATTGTACACAGCAGTTAAATGTCGATGCTTAGTTTCTCTGTTCTACTTTGTTGTCTGTTTGTTTATTCCATGCATGTACGTTGAGAGCAATGTGTGAACCAGCGTTAAATTCCATGTAGGCGTATGCATTCCCGATTGTGACATAATGACAAACGGCAGTTTATCCGGTGTGCAGAAAATCAAACCGGTTTAAGCTTGTTCACTGGATCGGACTGGCAGAACCAGAACGCAAACCACATGTAAAGTGGAATTGACACAGTTGAGGTTTTATGCATCTACTCCCTGTAATTTAGTTCACACAATAAATGCATAAAATATACAGTATAAAAGAGCCTCTACCTTCTTAACTGCTCCCTGGCCAATCAACTTCAGCTTGCGTACTTCAGCATGTATCTGTGAACACTGGAGCCAGGGGGTGCAGTTCTTCATGGTCGCCATTTTAAAATGTGGAGGCAAACAGCCAACATGGGAGGACAGCAGCTGCTCATCATCCTGATACAAAGACTCCAGGTACAGGTAGATCAAGGCATTGCTGAGGAGCAAAGCAGCAAGGCACATCCCCACCACTGGAAAGCCATGGGACATAGAACTGCTGCTGCTGCGACCCATGGTGCCCTCCGTCTGAATAGAAAACAAAGAGGAGAATAATGGTTAAAAGGTCTAAGTCTGTTTCACAGAGCACATTTATGACCACATCCACCAATGAAATGTGTTCTGTTGAACCTGTGACCACACCAACAATGTTCATCACTGTAGCAATATGAGAAGTTAAACCACCGGATGTCAGCAACATATTTAAACAAAGAATATTTTCAGGGGGTGTATGTGACAGTACCAGAAAGCTGTTATTATTGCACCAGTTAGGTGAACTGCCGTCAGCGCTGTGTCGGATGTACTCGCACTCTATTCCGTTATCACGTGATGTCATGTCCTGAGGGGACAGTGCTGTCTTCCGCTGCCTGCCAGCTTACGAATTGAGTGATTTCTGTTGTTTCGCTAATGGGATGCACTAACCGACGAGGAGACAAGCCTGGGCCACGTTTCTATGGAAAGACCTGTGAAAGGAGCAGACTGTGGATCTGTGCCTCTGTCCCTGGGGAGGGCAGACAGTGGCAGCCATCAAAGTCTCCACCTGTTTGCAGTAACACTTTATCAAAGGTAAGCTCAACTAACTAGTAGACGAGTTGAGATTCATTTCCATGTAAATGTTTGTAAATCCTTTGCATCCATTTCCAACTGCACACATCACAGAGACCATGTTGAGCTAATGTTCACACTGATGAACTCATGATGCTTTCTGTCATTTGTGTTCACGTTGTACACAGCATCCAAACTCGGGGGTTGAGGTTGTAATAAGTTATAGAAAAGGTTACTCGGAGTCTGCAGTGTGAAGACGTAGCAGTTTAAGAGGGTTGAACCTGTTTGCAGAAATTACATCACACATTTAAATGTTTTTTCTAACTTGTTAGACATAAACTCTTTTATCAATACAGGCGCCAAATGCGATGCGCCGCTGTCCCCTGACAGGGTTTCATCTGCCTTCTCACACAGCAGCCAGCAAGAAGAGAAGAGGAGCGAGACATGGAGCGATACGAGCTGCTCAGCACAATGCAGAGCAAGAGGGAGGAGGAGGAGAAGCTAGTTGCAGTGGATGTCCACCTAGAATTGTCATCGTACCAGAGGCTAAGCCAGCGCCACCTGCTGACAGGAATAGACCATGCAAGGAAGAGATTACAAAGGGATGTAATAAAGTCAGGGAGCAAAACCAAAGACTGAAAGAAATGATGAAAGCAGGAACATTTGAAACTAGAAAAAGCATTTCCTGCTGAAAATGCGTTGGAATGCTGAAAACTGAAATGAATTGCAAAAACATTGCTGAAAATAGTTATCCAATTCAAAAACAAGTGCAAAAAGCTGAATAATTCAAAAAGTTTAAAGATCTTCTAATTACTGATACTTCGACTACAACTTCTACTACTACTTCAACAAATATCACTACCGATGGAATTATTTTAAGCCACAGAAACAGTTCAAATATCAAAATGTTCAGCTCTTTCAGGAGAGGTGTGATATGACTTTTCATATTTGTAATCTTTAAACTTTTTGAATTATTAAGCTTTTTGCACTTGTTTTTGAATTGGATATCTATTTTCAGCAATGTTTTTGCAATTCATTTCAGTTTTCAGCATTCCAACGCATTTTCAGCAGGGAAACAGCTCCATCTCAGCTCTATGTGAGGGCTCACTGTGGACTAATAATGGATTATCTAATGTCTCTGTATACTGAATATATAAAGTCATGTTCCTATAGGGCCTGCATTATATTAGTGGATTACTACAGAACGATACTATCAGTATTATATGAACAAAGGTTATTTGTACATTAAGGTCTAATTCAAGATCACAAAGCGTGTGTATAATCATGTCTATTGGTCACTTTCTGTTACAGATTTACACATTGACACAAAGTGGCCAGAATAATAATTGAACAGCTTTAGCTGCTGGTAAAACTAACAAACAGTTCTAAAACACTCTGACTGTAATGTTACCACAGCAAACATATTGTTGTCAGGATAGTTTGATGAAAAAGACTCGTTTTACATTAGAAATAACCTGTTAATTAGCTTAGTGGTTTATTGTCAGTTTAATAGAGAGATGAAGTCACGCCCTTTACAGTGTCCTGTGGGACTTTACTTTAACGGCGAGAGATAAATGTTTATTTCATCCAGTTTGAATTGTGCTATGAATTACACATATGTTTGTGAATTTAATATTTATTTTGCAAGTCAAGAAAGTCTCAGATTGTCAGACATTTGTCGTATGGTTTAGCTTTGTGTGAAACCGATCAGTGAACTAATCTCTGGTCTAGCATCATGCACGTCAGCTGCACAGCCGTTACATGACTTCATTCTTCACTCGTCTTTTTAATTCTTCACAGTTCATTTCGTTTTTTCGCCCTCTGGCGTTTCTGAGAATAATGCAGCGCACAGCACATGGAGTATAATTGGCTCCGTTCATGCTACGAGCTCGCACTACAACACGAAGCGAGACTATGAACAGTTTATAGTCCCGTACTAAACCGGAAGGAGCCGTATGACGAACGTTAGCAGCTATGCTAACAACAATACAGTTTGTCTTTGGTTCACCGGGAAAATGTTTACTCTTCTTGCTTATTGTGAACCCTGTTTGAGTTAGAAACCACTTGTAACGCAATTGTAAAATGTGGAAGCTTCATTTTTAAAGTTGAGTATAGAAGCACATTGTGCTACTTACCGGTCAATGACTCAGATAACAATGTGGGGAGGCCTGGTTTGTTCCGTAGTGAAGGTAAGATGAGGCGTTTAAGGATACTCGGAAATTCAAGCACTCTAAGCTGCGCAATACACACCCATTATAAAGTCAGAAAAGGGCTGAAAAATCATAAAAGTTAAATTGCTGCAGTTCAAAAAGTTTAAAAGATATCAGAAAGCTGTATGTCCCGCGAATAGTTCAGGGTTTTCTCAACATTTGAAAGTTGAAATGGTGTCTGTAGCTGAAAGTATGAGGAAGTTGAAGGATTTGAAAGTTGAAGCAGTTTAAGAGGATTTGAAAATCTTCTCCATTGAAACCCATTCAAAGAAAAGTTGCTAAAAGCTTAATAATTCAAAAAGTTTAAAGGTTAGAAATATGAAGAGATATAGCACCCCTCTGCTGAAAAAGCTGAACATTTTGAGAGTTGAACGGTTTCTGTAGCTTAAAATATGAAGGAGAAGAAGCGTGCCGACGAAACGGGGGACGGAAGAAATAGTGGAACTAGAAAATGCATTTCCTGCTGAAAATGCGTTGGAATGCTGAAAGCTTAAATTAATTGTGAAAAAATTGCAGAAAATTAAGAAATGGGAGACCATCTGTCTGAAAAATGTTGAAGCCCGAAAGCATTTAAACTGCACTGCTGAAAAACCTTCTCGTTGAAATGTCTAACTATGGTGTCTGTAGCTGAAAGTATGAGGAAGAAGAAGGCTTTGAAAGTTGAAGTACAACAGGATTTGAAGATTTTCTCCATAGAGATCCCATTCAAAAGAAAATTGCAAAAAGCTTCATTCAAAAAGTTTAAAGATTACAAAAATGAAAAGTCAAAGCACCTCTCTCCTGAAAGAGCTGAACATTTTGATATTTGAACAATTTCTGTAGCTTAAACACATTTCAGAAGTAGTGATATTTGTAGTAATAGTAGTAGAAGTTGTAGTTGAAGTATAAGTATTATTAGTAGTAGAAGTATTAGTAGCATTGGAATAAGTAGTAGTAGTAGTGATATTTGTAATAGTAGAAGTCGTAGTTGTAGTAGAAGTATCATTAGTAGTAGAAGTATTAGTATTTAGAAGAAGTAGTAGCCTAGTATCAGTAGTAGTAGTAATAGCTGTAGTAGTGGTCGTAGTATTTAATATAACAGTAGTAGTAGTAGTAGTAGTAAAAGTAATGGCAGTATTTGAAGTAGCAGTAGTAGTAGTACTAGTAGCAGTCGTACTAATAGCTGTAGTAGTATTAGTACTGGTAGTAGCATGAATAGCAGTAGTAGCAGTTGTAGTATAAGTAATAGTAGTAGTGGTAGTAATAGCAGTAGTGGTAGTAATAATATTGATGGTAGCAGTAATATCACGAGTAATAGTAGCAACAGCAAAAGTTGTAGAAGTAGTAGCAGTAGTAGTAGTAATACTAGAAATATTAGCAGCAGTAGTAGTTGTCGCAGTATTAGTAAGAGCATTCATTTTTTCAACAAAAAAGCCTAATTTTGAGTTTAATGTTTAAATACAGTTAATCCATGAGGCTTTTATTTTGAAAGGGTGGGACTGGGTGGGGGAGGGAGGGGGAGAGGAGACATAATCATAATGTTTGACACACATAAACAGAGGTTATTAAATGACAGGCTTCATCACAAGCAGTTCAGTTAGAATTCACTCTCTGGGGCTTTTATTTTGAAATGGGGTGTGGGGTGTGGGGGAGAAGGGGAGAGGAGACAGAATCATAATGTTAGATAAACATAAACCGGTTGTTAAATGATAGGCTCATCACAAGCATTTCAGTTAGGATTCATTCTGTGGGGCTTTTATATTAAAATGGCGTGTGTGTGTGGGGGGGGTGGAGGAGGGTGGAAAGACCTCTAAAGAGTCCTAAGACCTAAGACAGAGACAGAGAGAGAGAGAGAGAGAGAGAGAGAGAGAGAGAGAGAGAGAGAGAGAGAGAGAGAGAGAGAGAGAGAGGTGAGTCTGTGTGTTTGTCAACATCACTAATTACTGGCTCAATCGTGAACACCTGTGTGCCTGAAGCCATTTCATGGAGATAACACAGGGAGACGCCTCTCAAACAAATCATCAAAACTCCCATAACCGTAGCTCCTATTGCTCCGATATTAATAATTGAGAGGGAGGCTGAGTTGACGAACAGATCCTGTAAAAATTGTGTCTGTAGTTTAAAAAATGTGGCTTAACTGGCGATCTAGAAATGGGGTACCGTGTTCTGTGGAAGATGTTTTTGAAGCAAAATTTAACATTGGTCTCTATGGAGCAGAAAGTTGGTTTTCCTGTCAATTAATGGCTTCTGTGTCAAATGTAGAAATCTGTGGGATTCCACAGTAATGTTTCTACGACAAGGACAATATTAGCTACTTTTACATCCAGAAATTATGCATGAAGAGTGAAGATTGTGGACACAGTGGCAAAACACAAATGCTTTTTCCACAAGAATCTCAAGCTGCTCTTCACTCTAGCGGTGACATCACGCACTCTAAGCTGCGCAATACACACCCATTATAAAGTCAGAAAAGGGCTGAAAAATCATAAAAGTTAAATTGCTGCAGTTCAAAAAGTTTAAAAGATATCGGAAAGCTGAATTATGCGGCAATAGTTCAGAGTTTTCTCAACATTTGAAAGTTGAAATGGTGTCTTTAGCTGAAAGTATGAGGAAGTTGAAGGATTTGAAAGTTGAAGAAGTTTAAGAGGATTTGAGGATTTAAGAGGATCTTCTCCATAGAAACCCAGTCAAAAAAAAGTTGCTAAAAGCTTAATAATTCAAAAAGTTTAAAGGTTAGAAATATGAAGAGATATAGCACCCCTCTGCTGAAAAAGCTGAACATTTTGAGAGTTGAACGGTTTCTGTAGCTTAAAATATGAAGGAGAAGAAGCGTGCCGACGAAACGGGGGACGGAAGAAATAGTGGAATAAAGATTCGAAGAACAATAGTTGGAATGCTTAACAGCATTCCAACAATGAGATGTCCTCATGGCATTTGCCACTTGATTTTCTAACACACGGGTCACCACGTATGCGCAGTCAACCGCGCGAGCTACTGCAAAACTCCGGCAGGCTAATTATTTAGCCTTCCAACTAATTTCTACTAAAGAAGCTAAAGCTGCAGCGCCATGATTTGGGAAACTTCCAAAACCTGGCGTCAGAACTGGAGACTCAGCGGAAGGCGTGTGCGTAACTTGACAGTGCGCGCTACACAGAGCAGGTTGACAAGTGTCTGTCAGAGTTTGACAAACGCTTTCCAGACTTTGCTTTACTCGAGCCAGTTGCTACACTTATGTGCTGCACATTTCAGGAAGATATTGAGGTTGATTCACTCGCATCAAAAATGTCAACGCTGTTTCACCTGAACTCGTCTGGAGTGGAGGATGAGACGCTGACACTGCAAGCTGACATTCAGCTGAAGTCCAGGGCTCATGGACAGTTTCCTCAGAGGAAAAGTCCCCAAACATGAGGACATGTGATACCTTAGACTGCATTATTTACCTTACACTTACACTTACACTTTACTCCGTCTGTATTTACTGGTATACTTAATAGTCTTCTTTACTGTCAATCCTGTGCAATATCCAATACGTTTAAGTATTATCTTACATTTTTACTCCGCCTCTGCCTGTATATACTGGTATATTTAATAGTCTTCTTTACTGTCAATCCTGTGCAATATCAAATACGTTTAAGTATTATCTTACATTTTACATTTTTACTCCGCCTCCGCCAGTATATACTGGTATATTTTGTATTCTTCTTTACTGTCATATTTTTTACTACTGTTTAGTCTATTTATACTACTTGATTTTTTATCTTCATTTATTACTTGTGAGCGATGCTGCTGTAATCCTGTAATTTCCCCACTGAGGGACTAATAAAGGATTATCTTATCTTATCTTATTATTCAGATCTACTCATTTATGTGAGTCAGCCTTTTCCCACATGAAGAACATTAAGTCCAAACACCGTTCCACCATGACTGATGATCATTTGAAGTCTGCTTGAGGCGGATACCAGCAGCTACTGTCCGAACTATGCAACTCTGGCCAATCCCATTCAGTGCAATCATCAGAGTAATGCTGCGTTCACACCGGTCGCATTGATTTTTTGACGCACTGCAAAATCACGTCCCACGCGCCGCCGGTCGTGTTCACACCAAACGCCGCAAAATCGCGTAGCGCCGGAGAGGGGGCGTGGTTTATTGACTGGAAGCCGTTCACCTGGCTGTCATTTCTTTCCGCTATCAACCATGAAAGGAATAAGGACAATTGCTGCTTTGTACGTGTTGTGGAAGTCCCTCAAACGTCGGAATGCCAAACGCCGTCATGTCTGGTTCATAATATTGTTCAGAGGAGCTCCGTGGATTGTATCGAGCTGTATTCACTGTGTCTAGCAAGCCACAGGTCGCTGTTTACTACAGCTGTAGGAACACAAAATAAACTGATTTGGCTGTGATTTAACGGAAAATAAACCGACAAAAAGGGACTCCGAAATAACTACATAATGATGCCGATTTGTACTTGTCTTCTCCGACAAAAAGGGACTCCGAAATAACTACGTAATGATACCGATTTGTAGGCTACTTGTCTTCTCAATGGAGCTCTGATGGATCGGTGCTAGGCTATGCCAACATCGTAGCAGCTCCACTAGCACTCAATAACGTCATGTAGACGTAAATACGGCAGCGTCTATTCATTGTTTGTACCGTATGGTTTACACACACACACACACACGTATACACATAGTTTGGTCCGGTCTCTATTGATATGAGGTATCGTAGAGCTCTGGGTGAACACAGACGGCTACAGGATTTATTTCCTGATTCAACAACTGCAGGAAGTCAGTGATGACAGGGGGAGCAACTCAACGCTGATAGGCTATCGCGCCACAGCGTCACGCGATTATTTCGCAGAAGTTGAAAAATTTCAACTTGCGCGTCCACCGCGTCGCAATAACGTGTCCAACACGCCGTGCCATCGCAAAATCGCGGCACGCCAGTCTCATCGCGTCTGTGCATAGACTTTGTATGTAATCTCGATGCGCGTCAAAAAATAAACGCGACCGGTGTGAACGCAGCATAAGGCAGCGGTTCCCAAAGTTTTTAGGCTACGCACCCCCTTCTACATCCAGACCGGGTTCACGCACCCAAGGTAACGGACGTACACCAGACGATTGGCCAGATTGTCCACATCTGTAGGCTCGTCTACTTGCAGAGAGTAAAACTCACTCTTTTTCACGCGACCGATTAATGTAGCCAGGATGTCTTCGGACAAAGCATCGATGCGCGCGACACAGTGTTGTTGGATGCGGGATCATGTCCAACTTTTTTGCTTCCCTCTCCAATCATACATTCCACCATCTCTTTAACATTTTTTTCCCTCTCCACCACCGCCTCTCCTTCTCCCTATTATGCGGTCAGAATACTACCACAACACGCCGCCTGCCTCCGGCAGAAATGCGCTCATCCACGCACGGAAACAACACCGAGTTGGAATATATACCTCCATAACACCCGCCACTCTCGGCTCATACCTCTCCAGCAACGAGTCACATCACCCGGCCACAATACCTCCAGAATATCCCCCGGGTGAAATCCGGGACTTGGTTTTATGGTTCCGAGTGGCGGGCGCTCACCCGTTGGCGCCGGGACGCGAGGTCTCCAGCCGCCCCCGCCGCGAGGTACCCGATCGTCAGATCTGTCAGCCCTCGGAACAGGCAACAACTCGTGGGTGGCGGGGTAGAGGCGAGGCAGATCACAGAAAAATAATAAAGACTAGAGTATGGCAAAGATATGTTGATGAGAAACGTATTTGTAATGAGTCAAACACAAACGTAATCAGGGAGAAAATACGTTTGTGGTCAAACGTAATTGACAATGCATTTTAGTTTTGGGGGAACGTAATTTTTAGGAGACGGGACTGCACCGCCATTACATTTTTTCTAATTTTTTCTCTTTTTCAAATCAGCCTGGGGGTGCGCGCACCACACTTTGGGAATCCCTGGAGTAAGGTAATGACCAAAAATGTACAGAATTGTATTGTGCCATAAGGGTTCATGCAGTTATGTACGCCAACTTATATTGTAAATATAAAGTATACATATATATATTATATATATATATATATATATATATATATAGTAAATATTTTTTTATCCACCATTCACAGTGACAGGTAGACAAAAAGTTAATTTCTAACCCATAGTCAAAATTTGACGAGGCAGTGATGTGGTTGGTGGCAAGGAAGAAATACAGTCTGCTATTTCAGCTTGGATTTCTGATTTCTCTCGGTAACCAGTTGGGCGTGCTCTAGATGCCTCTCAAAAATACAACTTCCTTGTCATCTTCGCTTGCAAACCGCAAAAATAGCATCCCAAAATATGAGGGCAGAGGACGGTAGAAAACAGTGGTCCCCAACCACCGGGCCACGGACCGGTACCGGTCCGTGGGTCATTTGGTACTGGGCCGCACAGAAAGAATAAATAACTTATATTATTTCCGTTTTATTGATTATCAGAGTCTGAAAGAAGTTTTATTTTGAAAAATGACCGGATTCTCTCCTAATTTCCTCCGCCTGTGTCTCTTGACATGTCAAGACGCTTGTCTCGGTCATGTGATACGTTACCTCAAAAATTAAGCCCGCAAACTAGTGAAAACGAGTAAAACACTTTTGGAGAGCTTCTTTGCAAAGAGGGAAGGCCACTAAGGAGACTGAAGAAGAGCTACAAGAAAGCTTCATCTAACAGACATCAGGAGTCTGATTAAACATCAGCAGTAATGCTGACGCCCTAAACCCGCTCTGCAGAACATGTGGCGACAGAAGAAGACCAGCTGCTGGAGGTTGTAAATGACGGTGGCCTTAAAAGTATGTTTGAGACAACAACTCTGCTGGTGTTTGGATTAAAATCAAGGCTGAATATCCTGAGATCACCACTAAAGCACTGAACACCCTGCTTCCATTTCACACATCCTCTCTGTGAAGCAGGATGTTCTGCAGTGACACAATCTAAACTAAATGACGGAGTGACGCAATCTAAACTAAATGACGGAGTAGACTGGACATGAGGAACAGACTGCTGGTGTCATTGTCTCCCGTTACCCCAGATGGACCGTCTCGTTGCAGAGAAACAAGCTCAGGGCTCGGCTCCACTGATTCAGCCTTATTGTGAGTTGTATTTTTATGCATTTCATTTTTGTTTTCATGCCGATCGTAAAATTGTAAGTAGAGTACTTGAGTAATTGTACTTCGTTGTATTCCACCACTGCTCACAGACAGAGGGAGAAACTGATGGATGTCTAATCAGCTGATCAGAAGCGAGAGTGCGTCTGTGGCAATATAGATTTCCGATCTATCAGGCTAATAAATACATTTGAATTTGAGAGAGAGAGGTTTTTTTTAATAAGAAAGCATGAAGATAAAAAGAAAAGTTGAATAAAAGATTGAATGTCCTTATGCATGTCTGAGTGCATATGTGTGAGAAGAGGTGGTGTGAGGCCAGGCAAGACTTTGGCTACATCCACACTATGTTTACGCCGAGCGGCCACACTGCTCCAGCACTGAAAGCTCCGGGGTCAGCTCCTACTGTGGACAGGCCGAACCGCATACCTTTATAAACCATGACGTAGACACCTGCGTTTGTTACTTGATGGGTCTTTGCAGTCACGACATGTCCTTCCCTGATTGGTCACGCCCCTATCACATGACTGTTTTCCAGAAGAAAACAAACAGCCAGGTCTACCAGTGATTAGTTTAAATATAGATAATGCTTTGCTGTGCAGTTAAATTCTGCCTTTTATAATTCTACTACTGTGGCCATGCGGAGGAAGCAGCTGTTATTGGAGCGATCAGTGAGCGGCGTGTCCATCTGAAGTCACAGTTTGCTGCTTTGAGGAAGACGACGGTAACAAAACAGAAGACTTTCCTTTTCTTATCAATGCCTATTTTATTCTGCACATTATTTGATGAGGCAATCAAATAATCAAGGGAGCTCCAATCGATCGGCCACCAATCATTCGTGGTCGATATTCATTCAAAACAGTTTGTACGGTGGTCTCGATGAAGGTCGATCAGCAAAGCAGACCAGATGACGCATCGACTTTGAGTTGAAACATTTTCAAAACTCATTTCCCTGCTTTCTTGCCTGTTCATTAATTCCGACCACACACCCACCCACCCACACACACACACACAGCCGTACAGAACAAGTGGAACTGAACACATTGCATTGAGTGGACAGCAGTTTGGAAGTAGAATTTGAAAACTGGACATCGTTCAAATCGCACGTAAAGCCTCCATCTTTTTCTAAACACTTGTGGCAACTTGGAAAAATGTTGGATATATAGATTCCATTGTTTTCCAATTCATGTAAAAGAAATTCTCAAAGAAATGAAATTAAAGTTTTTTTCTTTTTTGGGATTTGTGGCATAGCTCCTGTGTTACACTGCACAGAAAACATGCATTGCGTTCTCTACTTCTACTCATGATTGTGCTGTTTAAAGAGGTGCAAGACTTTATATTGTAGTGAAAATCAAGACCACAGAGATTGAAACGTGAAAGGAGCAGAGAAACGCCCTCTAACAGCTCGAGGTTCAGAGGCTACTAGTAGTCCTTGGTGGCCATCTTGGATGTAGTTCACCATGGCACTCACGTCGCTCAGTGAAAGTGAAGCTGGATTCTCTGAGCGCCACAGTTATCTTTTCCTAAATCTTTATGAATCTTCGCATTCCCCTTGACCCCATGCAGTCGTTCATCGACGTCAAAGAAAAGTCGTCCGATGAAGACGCATCATTGTTTTACTTTCTGACCGCAGCCCTGGTCTTAGGGAAAGTCTATTTTCGTCATTTTGGCTGCTCTCAGCACTCGTGTCATGACCGCAAGAATAGATCGGCAGCTAACGCCAAACAGCGGCTGGCTTGACCGGGTTATTGCAAGCGATTTCTTACGCGAACGTAATGAAGCAAAGCATGTTGTGGCATAGCCAGACCGACCTCCACAGAGCCGGTCAGAGCCAGACCGACCTCCACCGACCTCCACCTCCGCTGTGTGGAGCGCCATTTGAACGGGAGGGAAACACAGACCTCGACAAAGGCACGATATGTTACGGTGCTTTGCACGATTGCACACTTATCCATGTGCACAATAGAGCAACCATGGATGGCTGGAAGGTTTAAAACGAATGAGAATACAAACGGATGTCGGCGCATACCTAACATGACATAACGTTAGCTATGATTTAAGATCAGTCTGACGTGGAACGAGCAGTTTGCAAAGGCAGGTACGCATCAAGCTTCGGTCCAGTCAATGCAAGCCGAGAACATAATATATTGAACATTATTTGTCGTATTTCACTAACGTACCTGCAGCTACGTGGGTTCACATGGTGTTGTGACTCAGCACTCACGGAAACAACTCGTCCGCTGCTCGTTCAGCTGCGTCACTGTCGACTGGAAGTCCACCAGCAGCCGGATTGAGAAAAAAAAAACAGATTTGCAGAATAATAGCACTATATTTAAGGAACTTGGTATTTGACTATACAAATGCACCAAACGTATTATTTGTCATTCCACATTGGTGGGAACATATACATCCATAGAAGTGCTCAGCTCCAGACCTCTACGTCATCACTCGTATGAGGAAGCGAGAGACATCCGGACACAGACCCTGTCGCTAAAAGGCTCATCTCTGTGAGTGAGTGCGTGTAGTTTATGTGAGCTCCACCTTTGTAGAGATGAAGCTTTTATTGTGAAAAGTGGAAGTGTGGGTGTCATTGATTATTACCAACGAGTTGTCTCTTCTGTCGGCCATCGAAAGACTTGGAGCGGCAGCGAACAGGTACCCGTTTTATCTACAAAAATGATCTCTTTAATTAAATGTACCGGCGAGCTAAGTCTGAAGCTAACACACACTTCAGACATCTTGTGTGAAATGAATTGCAGCTCACATTGCATGTTTGACATGTCACCGCGCACTAGATACCGCTAGCTCACGTTAGCTGCTGTACCCTGCTAACATGACTGAAGGAGTTCGCTGAACTACCGTGAAGTATATCTGTTCTAATCTGTACGGCGTCCTGTGACATGGACCGGCACCCCTAGCTTAGCACTAGGTAAAGATGCTATCTGCATTTCACGCTTCTTGTTTTACGGAAGTTTAGGCGTCACATGTATTCGTGAGTTAATGATGTGTTTGGGCGATGAAAAATAAAACAAACAACTGTGAACATATTGAAATTGATGCAATGAAATGAGTTGTAGCTTTAGGTCTATTTGATGACCACCGGAGCTGCAGATGTTCCTCGATGAAGAGGAACTTATCACAGTATTAGCAAACGCGACATCTTTGCTGTTATTGGAAATGGCCAGCTCTTACTTATAACATCCGTGTTCTATAACGCTGCATTAATAAGATGCTTATAGATAAGGTTTCAGGTGGCTGTAGAAGTACATAAACGGGGACATTTTCAAATCCTATTGTTTTTTTATGGTGCAATACGTGCAGTGGTCCATAAGTGGGACGAGCCTTGTTTCCATAGTTTCCTCCATCTCCTCAGTAGGCTGTGATGTCAGCACAGCACCCCCTCTCACACTCCTCCTCTCTGTTATTCCCACCTGACTCTGGGAACAGCGATGAGTCACTAAGCAAGCTCAACGTCTCACTGATTTTCCTTTGCATACAAAAGCATCCTCTGGGTTTCAGGGTAAATGTGATATGAGCAAAGCTGAAAGTCCATGGTGGTCAGCAGGGTCGGGACCTATGAGAAGAACCAGGGGCGCTGGATTTGTCAACTGTTGAAGAGATTTATGCTGCGGTTGCTATCAGTTAAATATCTCCGGGTATATTAAACTATTCATAACTTTTATAAATCAATGAGTATGACTGACATAGGTTTGATCTTACTCTACATTTTCATGAATGTGATGAAGTTCCTTTATTTATTAGCTAGTTAATAAGCTGGATGGGAGAAAAGCAGATATTCCTGTGTGATTGTTTTATCCACCACTGTTTTATCCAAATATGTTACTATATAACAATGCAAGACTACACATTCTGTGGTCGAGAATGTTACTGCGTTAACTTATAACAGTAGGAGATGGTCATCATGATAATGCATGGTTATTGAGGACATGGGAGCAGCAGAGCAGCCTTATACTGGTGAAGGTAAACGTGGAGTTATTTGGGAATGAATAAGTGCCGTTCCGTCAAGTAAAGTTAGTGGAGTGTGAATGAGGAATGACTAGGGGTGGGGGAAAAATCAATACAGCATAGTATCGCGATATTTTGCGTGGCGATATTCTATCGATACATGGACGCCAAGTATCGATTTTTTTATTTTATAAACTATAAAAAAAATATATATAAATATTTTTTTAGAAAAATCAAATCAGTTACTTTTTCAGTCCACTAGATGGTGCCGAGTTATTTTCTGGTGAGGTCAGCAAAGGTCCCGGATTGGTAGGAAGTTGGTCAAAACAAAGAGAGACATCTGGCCTCACAACGGGGTTAAACTGCCAACAGTAGCCGGCTCATGGGGAGAGTGCAGCGCATAACTGTCTCTGCCCTCGACGTCCACGCATCACAAGTTATACTGAGTTATATAACTTATATCCTACTTATATAAGTTATAGTTCACATACTGAGTCCACACGTTTGCATTTAGTTAAGTTGGACTATTTAGGAATACAAACAGTTCAGTTTGTCAGGTTCATGCAACATTTATGACATTGTTGGTCAGTCTGTCTGCTTGACAACCATATTCTGCTGCAATAAAAATGATTGAAGTGAGATGAACAGACTGAAAACCTTATCTTATTAGATAAAACATGTTGACACAGTTTTCCTTTGGGGACATCATTTGAAGTTGAAAAAAGTAAATCGCAATATAGGCCGATGTTATCGCAATACTCTGAATACCCCTAGGAATGACTATATTATCCTTTAGTATTGCAATGTGTTTTACAGTTGGGGTGGGGGTGCATGTAATTGGCAAAGAATTTCAGTCAAATTAAAGTCATTTTACACTGCATTAGTTCACCTAGTGGGCTTTTCCTCACGCATAGAGTAGCTCCTCTATTCCTACTAAACGTTACACACTGTTCCTTCACACTGTTTCTTGTTTGCTGAAATAAAATACAACATTCGTGACAAGGTTCTATTAGTGTATAATGACCTAAAACTAAGAATTGTTGTGTTTTCGTTATCTTAGAAAGAGCCATTTATATCTAGGGAGCGGGTCCTCTTCAGAGTCTGCCATGTCGCACCGCCATGTTTCTACGGCAGCCCAGAACGGACAAAACAACACTGGCTCTAGCAAGATGTTATTGTGTTTTTACGTTACCTTAAGGTAGGGATTGGTACTGAAACCCGGTATTAAACAGGCCCTGGTGCAAAATTATCAAAGTAGTATTGATATGCTGCAAGTTACTAGTACATTTTATTGGCACTTTTTTATGTTTTGGTGTAATTCATCATTGCATTGCAGCGCTGAACTCCTCCCACTACACACATACAAACACAAAGCAGAGCGATGGATGCACTGAAGTGAACCAGGTGAAGTAAAGAGCACTTGAGTTGACGACTCATTACTACAAGGGCAAGAAATTACTTGCAAGTAAAAAGCCAATAGTTTACATGTTAACAAAAGCAATACCTATTTCAATCTGCTCTGTCCGCAGTCTCTCAGCCACTGCTGCTACTTTTACACAAGCACAGAACACTAGCTTGGCAGATGAGATATTCCAAAAGAGACAATAGCAGATTTGTGGAATTATAGTTCTAGAATATTAGAGGGAGGGAGGCAGAAAGGACTATGGTATGCATTTGAGAGCTAGATTCTACAATATAATTTGTCAGTGTAGTATTGTTAGGAGAAGTAGTTTTTTGAGTTTGTTTTGAAGCTTATTGTCCATATGCTCACTGCTCAGGGAGGTTTTGAGTTATTTGAAAGGGAGTATCTGAAAATGTAGCAATCATTCTTGTTTTTTAATTGGTGCCTTTTGTATTCAGTTCAGTAAAATAATGTTGTTAATTCAGCCATCAATTTATTTGTTTCCGATTCAAATGGTCCCATCGACTTGATTTTCGATTCAATTTGATTGAATTTCGATTTGATTAGGGGTATTTCAGTTCTAAAAACAATATTGCTGGGATATTAAGACATTCTCAGAGAACTAATACTGTACATTGTACAAGGAGCCCTCTAACATGGTGCATTATTAAGAATATTAATGTTTACATTAATGTGAATGAAAATGAATGTACTAATTAATTTGTGTATATACTAGTGCTGGGCAATGATTACAATGTTTAATCTCATTGTTATGCGCAAAGTTCAATAATGAATTATAAAGTGTATTGTGCACTTTTATTTTAAAGTGCTGCTATATGAACAAAGGTCAATAACATTTGGTTTAAACACTTTAAACACATCAGGTTCTTGTTAGCAGCAGTATTCCCTTTACACAGCAGCAGTTATAACACAGTTATAATGATTCTGATCATAGATATTCAGCTGGTGTTCACAACTTTATCTTCATGTGTGTAAGAGATGATATTTAAATATACATCTTGAAAACTGCAAACCTATCTACGTCATGTTTTTATGTTTGTTAAAGTCTCAGTAGAGATAACTAAATGATGCTTATTATTACAAACAAAACACATTAAAAACTCTAAAACAATAAGTTAAATGAATCATTTCTTTTTTGCTTTCTTTGGTATTTAGGTCAGACACATCATAACGCTGATTACCGTAATATGTGTGGTATTTGTTATGAATGTACATAGAGGGTGATAAGAAGCTGTACATGGAGGGACTTAGGACCCAGGGGAATGTAGGTGAAGCATGGAACCTCGAGGGTTCTAATAAATGCTAATAAAGAGTTGCAGTTAAGAGCAGTTTGTTCTCACGTGTCTATTTAAAAACACGACAATATGTATTTTTATTCGTGCTGGGCAACGATTAAAATATTGAATCGCGATTAATCGCATGGATTTTTTGCGATTAATCGCATTGTTATGGCAAAGTTCAGTAATGAATTATAAAGTAGTGTATTGTGCACTTTTATTTTAAAAGTACTGCTATATGAACAAAAGGGCAATAACATTTGGTTCACGAGATGCAGGTAGCATGTTTTATACTTAATGTGAATGTAATTCATACTTTGTTGGCATCTTATTCTGAAAACCGGATGTTCGTCTGAAGAAACCGGATGCTGTCTCACGTTAATGTTTTACGCTAACTTTCAAAGTCCTTCGCTCGCTCCCGATCTGTGCGTTTAAATGCGTTTACGGTGAATGTCAGCATATAGGTGCACTAACATGTAAGTGTCTGCTGAGTTGACCACGGAGATCTGAGTGTCTGCTGACTTTACCAGCGATGTCCAGTAGTCTCCAGGGAGAGCAGCGGAAGTCGCCTTTTCTCTACGGCAACCCTGAAGGGACGTCATATCTCCAATACAAAACGATAAACATGAGACAGTCTGACTATAGGATGTTTGCTGGCTTTTATCCCACTGTTCTTGTCATCCACTTGTTGTTATGTATATGTATTGTCTCTTGTCTTTCAATAAAAAAAAAATAAAAAATTATAATAAATTTAAAAACTGCGTTAACGCGCGATAAAATAATTGTCGGCGTTAATTAATGAATGCGTTAACGCGATAATAACATGTTTAGCGTCCAAACCTTTAGCAGTGTAAACCTTAAATTGACGCGTTTCTGGTCCTATGTGCACATAGCTCACACCACACCGCTCATAGGTGAAAGCAAAAAGTGTTTTATTGATCCAATTTCCCTCGTACAAGTTAGTGAAAAAAAACTTCCTTTCTTCCTGAAAGTACCGCCGATTACCTCGACACACTTTAAAGATCCACAGGTTGTGCCACAGGTTAATCCACATAGCACGGTCAGGAAACTGTGCGGCTCCCTCCTGCTCCAGATACTACTAACAGCAAAGTCCTTAAAGTGACGGCAGTCTGTCACGTATATTTCTTACCATAACAAATGACAACAACATCCTTGTAACATTCAAAGTAGAAAGAGATCTGATTAAAGTTAAACATGTGAATACAAATAACTATTTTACAGCAAATTGAATTTGGCTCTTGCAGCATGCTCCTTCAGGTGGCTGTTCCACTCGGTGTAAATTGCAATCAGACATGCCAAAGCAGCGAGGTCCAGCAGGGCCACTGCCTTCACGTACTCTCATATCTCCACTAGGGTTGGGTACCGAAAAACGGTGCCGGTATGGAACCGGTTCCTATACGTCCGGTACCTACCGGACCGAAACGCAACGCAGATTTCGGTGCTTCCTTTCGGTGCTTGAGCCGATTGAAATACTTTTCTTACACTACTCTGATGACTCCGTCCTGGCAGCAGGACTCGGTCCTCCGCTCCTCACTCATAGTATTATTACAACGGGGTACTTAGCGCTGTCGCTCATAAGCACAACAACACAGGCGCGCCAAAGCTTCTTCTTCTTCTCCTGCTTGGAGACCAACTGACGGTTGGCAAACGTCGAATTGGCGCATTACCGCCACCAACTGGTAAAATAAAATAAGTCATGAGACGTGTCGTATTTTGCCAGAGAAGGAAAACATGCTCATATTTCTGCAAAATAATTGCTGAAGTTTGAAGCTGCAGTGTGTGTACAGAGTGTGTGTGTGTGTTTTGTATTTATTTATATTTATTTAAGTATACTGTAAACTGTTAACAGTTAACATATTGTTCATAGTTAAAAAGTTTGAAGCTGTAGTTTGAAGCAAAGTGTTTTGTATTTATTTATATTTATACTATACTTTAACAGTTAATATATTGTTCAATTTGAAGAAAAAAGTATCGGTTCAGGCACCGTTTAGGCACCGGTATCGGAAAAAACCCAAACGATACCCAACCCTAATCTCCACTCAACCAAGTTGAGCAAGGAAACAGACGTGTGCACTTTCTTAACCCACCTGGTCTTTCCCACAGGATACTGACATCCCGGCAGCAGCAGCACCACGAGCTGTGATAACCACAGTGATGGGAGTCCCTGTGTTCTGTGTGGTGGTGCTAGCATTCATCTGTAACAGCCACACCCTGGAAATACAAAACCCTCTCTCCAGGTTCAAAAGGTAAGAAATAAAACAACTCTCTTTGTTTAGGAAATAATGGATTGGAGATGTAAAATATATTTTTGTAAAGTTTAAGCTGATAAACTGATCTCTCAAGTGTCCCGGGAGTTACTGTCAGACCGGCCCACTCAATACACGGCGCGTTGCCCACTCAATGCATCGCACGTATCGACCAGTCAGTGGCCTACTTGGAAAAATACCATACACTTAACATTATTTTGGATGATTACAAAGAAATTGCATCATATATGGGTTTTTTATAACATTTGGATCCACCAATTTGCCCGGATGGACACATTGAATAAAATGATACTGGCTATTGTAACACTCCAAGGTAGGTATAGTCTGCTAGATGAATATGCTGAACTCTGGGATAGTATCAGATGGTTATACGCAGTGGCGCTGGTGCACATGTTCTAGGTAGGGCTGTTTTCTATTTCCCTTTAGTAACTTGAGGGTTACCGTAATAATTCCCTTTAACAGGAAACAATACAATCTAACTATATTCAGGTTACCTTTAATTCGAGTTTACAACAAACGCAACACACACACAAGTTGGAAAAATGAAATGAAAGAAACCCCTCGTTGCTGGCAGGATGTCTCCTGAAGCGTGGAAGTCCAAACTCTTAGTCCGCTTCACTCAAGAGAGCAATAAGATAAAAGTGTGGTACCTTAGTTAATGCTGCTGATAAATCGGTATTACATTACTAATCCCCTCCCCCCAAAATAATAGTAATATGATAAATAAAAATATCTACATAAAAGGCTGTAGTGATCTAGAATTAATTGTGGAAGGATAGCAGATATGTCACTATCTATATGTGTCATTCTAAACGTGAAGAGGCGGGGCTTGGGCGGCTTGTCTGTAGTTCAGATCAGAGAACCTCCGTGAACTACTATCGACCAGAACTCCGGCTCCGGCGCTGAATCGATTTGAGGACGCTGATTGGCTAAATTGTATTTCACTCATTTATATCTTTAATCGGCATTAAAGCATCATTTGCTAAACTGCTTCATAGACCCGCCTCTTTGGGGCAGATTGCATTCTGGGTGTGTGATTGTGTGTGTGTGTGTGTGTAGGGGTGCTGCCGGCTCGCAGATGGAAACCACGAGTGTGAATACAGATCGCGAGGAGTAGTATAAATCTTCGTCAGTGACTATGAGCTTTAAGTATTAGAGTAAATTTAACGTGTTCTGTGAAGCTTAGAATACAGTCGGGGTCGGCGATCTCAGAGCGAGGGCCGGTTGATGATGGAGGTGGTCCGGTATTGGACCGGCCCAAACCCCGTCGGCCTACCGGGGGTTCCCCCGGTATCCCCGATGGCCAGCCCGCCCCTGGGTCTTGATCTTTCTCACGCACATGAAATCTACTTTAAAATGAACACTGACACTTCAAGGTTTCGTAGATTATGGGTCAACACACGTCTCTCACTCGAGGCTCTGCTGGAAGCTAAAGTCTCTCACACTGGAGAGGATTATTTATGCTTTTGTTCGTTTACAGTTTTTGTGTGGACTTCACAATAGTTGTGCAGAATAAAATAGGCATTGATAAGAAAAGGAAAGTCTTCTGTTTTGTTACCGTCGTCTTCCTCAAAGCAGCAAACCGTGACTTCAGATGGACCGCCGCTCACTGATCGCTCCAATAACAGCTGCTTCCTCCGCATGGCCACAGTAGTAGAATTATAAAAGGCAGAATTTAACTGCACAGCAAAGCATTATCTATATTGAAACTAATCACTGGTAGACCTGGCTGTTTGTTTTCTTCTGGAAAACAGTCATGTGATAGGGGCGTGACCAATCAGGGAAGGACATGTCGTGACTGCAAAGACCCATCAAGTAACAAACGCAGGTGTCTACGTCATGGTTTATAAAGGTATGCGGTTCGGCCTGTCCACAGTAGGAGCTGACCCCGGAGCTTTCAGTGCTGGAGCAGTGTGGCCGCTCGGCGTAAACATAGTGTGGATGTAGCCAAAGTCTTGCCTGGCCTCACACCACCTCTTCTCACACATATGCACTCAGACATGCATAAGGACATTCAATCTTTTATTCAACTTTTCTTTTTATCTTCATGCTTTCTTATTAAAAAAAACCTCTCTCTCTCAAATTCAAATGTATTTATTAGCCTGATAGATCGGAAATCTATATTGCCACAGACGCACTCTCGCTTCTGATCAGCTGATTAGACATCCATCAGTTTCTCCCTCTGTCTGTGAGCAGTGGTGGAATACAACGAAGTACATTTACTCAAGTACTCTACTTACAATTTTACGATCGGCATGAAAACAAAAATGAAATGCATAAAAATACAACTCACAATAAGGCTGAATCAGTGGAGCCCTGAGCTTGTTTCTCTGCAACGAGATGGTCCATCTGGGGTAACAGGAGACAATGACACCAGCAGTCTGTTCCTCATGTCCAGTCTACTCCGTCATTTAGTTTAGATTGCGTCACTGCAGAACATCCTGCTTCACAGAGAGGATGTGTGAAATGGAAGCAGGGTGTTCAGTGCTTTAGTGGTGATCTCAGGATATTCAGCCTTGATTTTAATCCAAACACCAGCAGAGTTGTTGTCTCAAGCATACTTTTAAGGCCACCGTCATTTACAACCTCCAGCAGCTGGTCTTCTTCTGTCGCCACATGTTCTGCAGAGCGGGTTTAGTGCGTCAGACTTACTGCTGATGTTTAATCAGACTCCTGATGTCTGTTAGATGAAGCTTTCTTGTAGCTCTTCTTCAGTCTCCTTAGTGGCCTTCCCTCTTTGCAAAGAAGCTCTCCAAAAGTGTTTTACTCGTTTTCACTAGTTTGCGGGCTTAATTTTTGAGGTAACGTATCACATGACCGAGACAAGCGTCTTGACATGTCAAGAGACACAGGCGGAGGAAATTAAGAGAGAATCCGGTCATTTTTCAAAATAAAACTTCTTTCAGACTCTGATAATCAATAAAACGGAAATAATATAAGTTATTTATTCTTTCTGTGCGGCCCAGTACCAAATGACCCACGGACCGGTACCGGTCCGCGGCCCGGTGGTTGGGGACCACTGTTTTCTACCGTCCTCTGCCCTCATATTTTGGGATGCTATTTTTGCGGTTTGCAAGCGAAGATGACAAGGAAGTTGTATTTTTGAGAGGCATCAAGAGCACGCCCAACTGGTTACCGAGAGAAATCAGAAATCCAAGCTGAAATAGCAGACTGTATTTCTTCCTTGCCACCAACCACATCACTGCCTCGTCAAATTTTGACGATGGGTTAGAAATTAACTTTTTGTCTACCTGTCACTGTGAATGGTGGATAAAAAAATATTTACTCTATATATATATATATATATATATATATATATATATATATATATATATATATATATATATATATAAATAAATGCCAGAGAAATGTACTTGATTTTAAAATATATTTATTCACTAGAACTAACATCATGAAGTTATTCTTTGACTTTGAACAATGATGGAACTATACCCGAGTGACCCATCTTCTGGGTGTCTTCTTAGCAACACATGAGCATAAAAAACAAAAACTGCTCCTTAATGTTATGTAGTATTCTTACATCTTGCTTACATCTTGTATTGTTACTTACATCTTGCAAAAGATATTTTTAATCTCAATGGGACTACCTGGTTAAATAAAGGTTTAAAAAAAAAATAAATAAAAAATCTTTTTTTTATTCAAACGTATTCGGTTCGTCATGCGTACCGAACCGTGAGCCTCGTACCAAACGGTTCAATACGAATACGCGTATTGTTACACCCCGAATAAATATATATATAAATATATATATATATATATATATATATATATATATATATATATATATATATATATATATATATATATATATATATATATATATATATATATATATATATATATATATATATATATATATGAGTAAATATTTTTTTATCCACCATATATAGGTTGTTGTGTTGAAGTTATGACTGCTGCGTCTACTATTACCGTTTCCTGTAGCAGAAAGTAACTGGCATTGTTCCTTTGTTCCCCCTTAAGGTCTCAGGAGAATGTCTCGTTAGATCCCATCGATTGTGTGTCCAGGACCAAGCAGCAGGTCTTTACAAACTCTCACAACTTCTCTCTGGATATTCGGATGCCTGGTGTTGTCCCAACTCAGGTAAGTCTGTGTCTCTGAAACATACTACTTAAGGTTCTGCATCTTTTCACTTCAATGGCGCACCGTTAGAGCTTAAACCATAGGTTAACGTGCCTATTAAACCCTTCAAATCCACTTTTTGTCCCCATTGCTATTCTGTGGCCCTCGTGGCATTTAAATAGGCATAACCAGCTTCTCTGCTGTGGTGTCAAAGCAGAAAAAGCAAAACTTTGGAATGTAGCCTAGAAACTATTTACGAACAAAATCAAAACTACAGTGGAAATCTTTCAACATCTGACGTCATTTATTGTATTCTATATCCTATGCTGTACTGTTGGCAGTACAGTTTTATAAAGATTTCTAAATGCCGTCTGACTGAAACAATAACGGTTTGCAGATTCGATAATAATGTCCCAAAGATTGTTAATGAGTCAATTTCAGGATTTACAATTAAATATTGATTTATTTTTTTTATTTTTTTAAATCCCATTTTCCTTGTCTGCGCCATAACTTTTTGCCAGAAATGAGAGATTTAGCATTTTTCCCTCCCCGTACAGACAGCATGCTTCTATCATGCGTGAGCATGAACTATAGTCATCTCAAACTAAAACTCATCTTAAAAGGAAATATTAAAAGTTATTACTAGTGTTACGATATAATGGGCTTAATGGGAACATCAGTGAATTTATGGTTCAAAGAATATTTTATTCCACACACAACATTAAAAAAACAACTAGTATTTCAACTGAAAGAACTCTATAAATGGTGCACTGACACAACATGAAAAGTATAAATTGATCATGCAGAGAAGTAACTAGCTCACTCAAACACACGCTTAGACCCAAAGGACCACAATGGAAACAAGCTCTTGGGCTTGTGTTTATCCTGTTGACAAAATGTATACAATAGAATGCCTCCTAGTGAGTCTATGCATATATTATTAGGACCTATTATTTTCTAATGTTTATAATTATCATCGTATGTGTCATGTCGCAAAAAGGAGGTGCTTGAGATACTGGTAAGATTTTGAAATTTGGCATGCAAGCCAGTCGTGGCGAAAATTGTAGTCTGATTGGGGTGTCCAGTTGCGTTGTGAAAAATCGGCTCGATAGCGCCCCCTTTTAAGTAGCCCCAACATTGGGTTTCACCTAGCTGTATGAAATGTTGTAGGTATGTGTAATTTAATGGGACGTACAAAAGATCCTCTTGGAAGTATGCCCTAAACCAAACAGGAAGTCGGCCATTTTGAATTTGATGAAGTTTTTGGACCATTTCAAGCCTTCATCCTTTAACAAACTCCTCCTAGAGATTTCACCCGATTAACTTCAGATTCGGTCAGTATGCTCTTGAGACCTTGGCAGTGAAAAGCTACTCAAAGTTCATTAAGTTATTGAACTGTGTGTGTGGCGTGGCGTCAAAAAACACCATTCGCCATGAAACAGGAAGTTGTTGTAACTCGGCCGTACATTGTCTAATCTGCTCCAAATCTCTCGTATGTCATAACATCCTGACTCAGAACACATCTATATGATAATTGGAATCATAGTAATAGCGCCACCTAGTGGCAACGGGAAGTTGTAAGTTGTGTACATTGACATCCTGCTCCTCACAGATTAATCAGATCCCTCTCAAATGTTGTCAGAAAAATCTTAAGACCTTGATAATGCTTCATTGTGAAGATTGTAAGAAGTAACATAGTTGCACCAAAACTGAAAAGCGTTGCAGTTTATTATCACAACGCAACTGACCAAAGTTTAAGTTGATTTGGTGAAATGTCTAGATGGAGTTGGTTCATGTACAGTGCCTGGAAATGGGGAGAAAGCTAATCCAATTGAAAATGGCTGACTTCCTCTTGGGTTTAACTTATACCTCTAAGAGGCTTTTTTGAACGTGTCCACATTATTATGATAATACTAATGAACATTCAAATTTCAATAGGTCCTGGATTCAGCCTTAATCATCTTTAGTTTCAATAGGGTCCTCGCTGACCCTTTGTCAAGCTCCATAGACATGCACGCTGTCTAACAGTATAATAATATAGACTACATACAACAATGTGAAAGAATACGTCCAATACCAGAGCAAGACCAAACTCATCAGGTGGCTTCTTGTTAGCTTGTATACAATTTCTACTTCAGGAACTTTTCATGTGGCGAAGGAATTTTCAATCAATAACCTTACCGATATAATAGGGAATAGCCATAGTGTAAAATATTTATCTTTATATCATAAAGTTTGCTGCTGAACATTTCAGCAATTGATGACTTGTTTCTTAAATGTTTCAGTCGGACACTTACCTGTGCACAGCATTTTCTCTGCCAACTAGTCGAGATGCATATATTGGTGAGTATATCTTCTTTAAAATATTTTGAGTTGACATATGACGTAAAGTATTTCGGCCTACTCCTGAAGTAAACATCATTGGTAACGTCATGGACTAGATGGTAGTTTTTTGGGAGATGCACACTGCAGTATAAGATGCCAGAGTAAGAGCAGCAGTAATAGTAATAGTTGTTGTAGAAGCAGCACCAACAGCTGTAGCAGACGTTGTCATGGTAGTAGAAGTAGAATAGTGGTATAAGTAATAACATAAGTCATAGCAGCAGCATTAGCTGTTTTTCCAATGAAAATGTTCAAAGTAATTTGTACATGATGAGTTTGGGCAGGACACACATTTACAAAATCTGTGTGATTCTATTTAGTATTTTATGAAGCATGTTTTAGGGATGTAGGTGATTTTCTTCATCCCTGACTGTTGATGACACTGTGGTGTCTAAACGTCAGTCTGTTTGCCTTCAATATGTGTTTAGTCTAGTTTGTTGTCCTGATCTGAGGGGAACAATAACACGAACATGAATGCTTTTCATCACAGAACAGTCATATCATTTAGTTTACAGCTCAAAACACGTGTGTAAGTGTGCAGTACCTCTTAAGATATTTTAACCACACTACTTTTCTTCCTCAGTGGACTTCATGCCTCATGCCAATATGGACACAGTTCATCACATGCTTCTGTTTGGCTGCCAGACTCCGGTGTCCTCCAGCAGCTACTGGTAATTTCCAATTTCAGCACCGGGGCAGTGTTACCATCATCATTAATAATCATAGCAGTATCCCCAGCACATCCTGGCAGGGTTCTTTATTTTATGAGTGGTATGCCAAATACCAGCAGTAAGTATTACATCACATTTCAAAGCTGGTTAAAATAACTTCCAGGATGACATGTAGTGAAAGTCGAGTGCAAGTCCAAACTCACTGGGTTTCACAATCAGTCCACTGCTATGTCATGTTCTCTTCAAACTAACTATTCTATAACTTTGTGAAAAGGCGCCAGTTCCTCTTTTTGTCAGTGCAGTAGAAACCACTGATAGAGACGACGTCTGTTGGGGTCAAATTGATCACTATAAGCGGATGATATTATAATATTTGAAGACATGAATACAAAGTAATGAAATGGTCAGTTTCGTCAGTCACTGGCTTCTGCACTGTCCCTCAGCAAGGGCTCGCTGGGGTGAGGCTGTGACATGTTCTGGTTGGCTCTGTGTCACTGCAGTGTGGGTGGTGCATGCAGATGAATGGAGAAGTGGCAGCAGGGGTTCATATCCTGGAGGGGTGATGAGCTAATTGCTGGTAGTTGTTTTGGTCGAACAGGTTCTGATGGAAAGCTTTCCAAGCTTGATAAACGCCACAAGTGATGAGCGGCACATCTCACTCCAAACTTTGTGGGACACCATTCAACAGAAGACATGCCGTGGATCCCATTCAAAGTGATCTGAGCAGCATTCAGAATTCCTGAGCTACATTGGTAGAACAAGTTGTCGAATGAGGATGATGTGCAGGAGATTGTTGCTTGGGTTCAACTAGAGCAGTGGTTCTCAAACCTCTTCTGTCACGCCCCACTTTGGAGGAAGAACAGTGTTCATGCCCCAACAACATTGTAACAAAATGCTCCATGTTGACCTTTTTATTGAAATAACAACATTGTGACTCCTCCATCTGCTTTTTAAATAATAAAATAAAGAAAATTGCAATTACTTTAAGGTAAACCAGATCGTTCCATCAGACAGAAACAAACACAATGTGCATGTTAGAACAATGCAAATAAAGTTCTATCTGTGCCAAAAATAACTCATATTTGGCAAAAAATAGCTTATTGTGGCTGCAATTCACCTGTTTTACACTGAATATATTTTCAAGATAATAACAATAACGTGCAACCTGTGAAAAACTAAACAAAAACACTTAAAATATTTGGCAATAAAGAGTTTTGCTGCATATCTTTTCAAAACAACAATAACGTGTAACCTGTGCAAAACTAAACAAAATGAGTGCAGCTATGCGAGAGCCATCACGTGTTATCAGTATCAGTGGCTGCAATGAGCTGCTTTCCACTCCACATCTTTTCAGAATGGGTTGCAGACTTGATGCGGCCGCTCAC
Organism: Lycodopsis pacificus; assembly: GCA_028022725.1. NCBI lineage: Eukaryota > Metazoa > Chordata > Actinopteri > Perciformes > Zoarcidae > Lycodopsis > Lycodopsis pacificus. The sequence continues at coordinate 21,640,126 of CM051707.1, forward strand.
CTCATGCTCAATGTTGAGCTGAGATCTGTATTTAGTTTTGAGAGGGGCAATAGCAGAAAAGCGCTTCTCTGTGTATAACACAGTGTGTCCATTGCACATTTGGAGAGACACTCGTTATCAGCGCCCTGCCATGGTCTGCGCACCATCTGTGCAGAAACACACACAATTCTCCCATTTCAGCCGTGTTCTGTCAGGTAACTGCCCAGAAGCCTAAAGAGCTCATCAGCTGTTGCTCTGCTTGCAACGCACTTGCAAAACCACAAATCCTCACTCAGTGACAAAGCGAACATCAGCAAGCAGTCCGTAATGCTGTCAGTAGCCTCGTCCTGTGAGGCAGAACGTGTGTCTGTCAGTGGTTCAGTGAATTGTTCCTCGAGATCATTTGAAATGTCACTTATCCGTCTTGCAGCTGTGTCATTGGACAGAGGGATGGTCTTCAATGAAGCATCGTTGAAACCAGTATTCTGAGCTGCTGGCCGGTGGTGTGTGGCTTCTTGCACTGTGCAGTTTAGTCTGCGACCTTGTGTGACCCCAGCTGTGCTTTGTTGGTGACTGATGCCACTTCTACAAAGTGATTTGCCTGCTTGCAGTATTCATCAAGTTTCCTCTGAAAGAACTCCAGTGGCTTATGGACGTGAGTGGGGTGTAATGTCTCCAAGTGTCTTTTTAATTAGTTGGGTTTCATACTGTCTGCTGCCAGTTTTCAGACATAAAACACAGACTCTCTCTCCTCATCTCCTGAAACCCAGAGCAAGAGAGATCATATGTTCTTCTTGGCGTCTTGCTGTTTGCTTGCCTGCGGTTGCGTTTCTTTTCCCTCCTGCCAAATGTCTCTTCATTTTGTACACTAAGCTAGACATGTGAGTCGCCAAGGATCATGGCCATCGCGCAAGCGTAACCTGTTGACGGCGTAACGTAAACATTTACACGAGTATAGGCATTTCTCCATGTATTTATTAATGACTTAGTTTTATGTCCGTGTACTTTGTACTTTTGTTATATGTGAAGTTCTCAATAAAGTTCTTGAAATAAAAAGCTGTAATACCACTGCGCTCCACTAGAGGCCCCACAGTTTGAGAACCACTGAACGAGAGAAAGACGACTCCTACCTGATGGACCGAGTCGATGACTTGTAAAACTGAAGCCGACGCTCTAATCGCCGTTACCTTGGAATTGAAGAGTCTGTTGAAGGCAATGACGTCATCGGTTTCATGTCCCTGCTGAGCCCCTAGCTTCTGGGACTCCACTCCGCTAATAATTGAGCAAGCCCACCGCTCTCAGATCGCGCGACAGAGCCAGGCTATCATGATAAGGTGGAAATCCTTCGCCTTGCCAGGAAGTAAAAGAAGCTCGACTATATCGGGACTCGCATGCACATCTATACTATTCAGTATCAACCTGAAGAGGAGGCACAGCTTTGATCCTGTCAAACACACTCAATGTCAAGTGCTCTTTCTCCATTGTCCTTGTACAGTGTGTGTTATTGTTGATGTCAAACAGCAGTGTTTCAGCTGCCTTCATGTCTTCAACGTCTCTGTGATATTGATTAGCTTACTGAGGAGAGGTTGATGACGTAGGCAGCAGCTAATTGTTGCACACTAGCCTTCAGTATGACAGACCAACGGCTTCTTTTTTGGTTATGTTATTACTTCAGACCTTGTTAATACTCTTTTAGTTGCTGGATGCAACATTGATCTCTCAGTTGGCATTGTTTGTTTACATCTTGCTGTCGCAGAGCTGACTTCTTCTAGTTGTTTGGCATGTTATAGCCTACTAGCGTAGTACTACAGCCCTTAGCTGCTATTGGTAAAGGTCCAGTGTGTAGGATTTATGAGGATCTATTGGCAGAAATGTAATCTAGTATTGATAACTTTGTTTGAATTCGTGTATAACCGACTCAAACCAAGAAGCGATGTGTTTTTGGTAGCCTAGAATGAGCGCTTCATATCTCCATACAGAGCTTGGAAAGGGAGCGTGGAGCAGAGGTAGGTGATCAGTGGCTCAGTCTGCAACCGCACCACTAGATGCCACTCAACGCTACACACAGGACCTCTAAATACTGCTGGTGGAGGATCTTTGTCTTTTCTTTTTTTTAGCAACACTTTCTTTATCTGCACAGTTGGGTTTACTCACGGAAATGCTCTGTGCTATGGTGTTAAAGGTCACGCTGTTGACCTCAGAGTGGTCCTTTTGCATGTGGTAATGCGTTTTGTGTGTCTGTTTTGCTGATACTAATGAATCTTGCAATCTTTACAACCCTATAGTTCATTTTTTGGATCCAACTCCTTTCAAAGTTATTGTTGATGTAGTTTCTGCTCCCAGGCTGGATAATGTTCAAGGATTCAAAGTGATTGATTTTAATATTAGGAGAACCCACTTTTGTGTTGGAATCTGCCAGGGGTGTGTTTGGTATGAAAACTAAATAGGATTTATTACATATATTAACAATAACGGTACATCACCCTGGGATCAGGGACCAATAACCAAACTATTGAGTCAGGCTCAAAATGGTTGTTCACTCACAATATCAACAGACCAAGTAATATTCCACATTCAGAGCGAAGGTTTGAATTCAAGCGCAGACTATAACAAGCAGCTGGCATTACAACACATCAGCACCAAAGAATCACACAAACGACTCTTTAGTGTGTGTGTGTGTGTGGGTGGGGTCTAGGCTGGCTGACTCATCTTAACGTGATCCCTGAGTGCGTTCAGAGAGTTCTTCCAGGGCGACTTGTTCCCCCCCAGAGTCCTCTGAAATAATCCTGAACTCTGGGACCCTGATTGAGTGATAGGTGACGTTCAGAGCCGTCTTTTGACTTGATGGTCAAAAAGCTAACAAAGGGTGAGTGGCTATCACACACTGCTGATTCCCAAGTTAGCACATACCTTAAAGTAACCTTATCATGTAAGTTATTTTACAAGTATCTGTCGCATAGGTTGGTGGTTGTTGCTCAAACAGAGGTGAACGCTGGATGAGAGAGAACCTGCATGGCCCAGGTCTCCAGTGTAGCGCCCTGGCGCTGGGGCATGAGGCTCTCTGGGCAGGGGAGCTTGTAAGACTGGAGGATATGCGGAAACAGCTGGACTCCCGGGTATGAAAGGGGCAGATGTGTGAAAACAAGGTTGAGCTGTTTCCCAATCTGAACCATTGTGGCTGAAATACTCTATAAGGTTTCCACGATATCACGGTTGCAGCCTGGTCATTAGGAGTTGGAGACCAAAGCAGAGCTAATAGGAGAGCGAATGCTGGACTTGCATGACGCGACAGCACTTATTATGCTGAATGGGAAAATTGTCAACTCTCGCTGACATGTTCACAATATCAACTTTATAAGGTGATGTGTTAATGGTTACAACTTGATGTGGTTCTCCCAAGAGGCCCAAACTATTTAGATACAAATAGTATTATTTATATAATAATGATTTATATTGTATCAGGCCCCTCAGTTTGGCACAATCACATTCATCTTAAATCAGTCACGTTCCCGTTACCCTTCTGGAGAAACCATGTTCCTGAACCGTCACAGAACATGTGACCATAGAATAGGGACTTGTTATCCAACACGAAGAAGAAGAGGATATGTGTGCAGGCAGTCAGCTGCATGGATCACAAGTTACATGATGCAAGCTTATGATAGTCTGTTACACAAGTTATAAAACAGTTGTATTTTATAAGAATATCAAGTTCCTATTACACAAACAGTAACATACATTTGAGCATGTATGTTGACACAAAGCAAAAGTACAAGTACTTAAGCATTTACACAATATACTACGTAGAAATGTTCCATGACACTACCTCTGTGATTTACCGTGTTTTCCCATCTGGTCATTGAAAGTTGTATTGATTGGTTGTTTTTCTCTCAAGGGACTGTGGCAGTGTACAAGGCACGTGTGAGGATGAAGCATCCATCATGTATGCCTGGGCTCGGAATGCACCACCCACTAGACTACCCAAAGGTATGACTCTTCTTTCTACTGTAACACCAGCTGTTATCCAACCAACCAACTAGAAGGTGTCAGCCCAAACTCAAAGGGTTGGTTCATTAAAGGTTCTATTCATTACCTGACCTCAAGCTGTAGCCATGTGTAGACTTTCACTGTCATTTGTCTGAAACGGTCCACAGGCAGACTGGACCTGCTGTGTGTGTCTACAGATAGAATATACATACTAAGCAGGACAGTTTCTAAATTAACTCAAACGCTACGTTATACTGATACACCGGCAATCAGCTCACTTTCTGTCTAAATATAGTTGTGAAATACATGCCTCTGCGACCCCCCCCCCCCCAACTGAAATGTATTTTGTGGTGTTTACATTATTGGTAAGCAGCATGTCTTTCCAGAAAAAGTGCCTTTTACCCTTCATAATCCACAGACCTCACTGCTTACGGTTTTCATCTTTAGTGGAGTATATGAAAATACTTGAGGTGAAGAAAGATCCTGAATGGTCAAGTATTGGTTTTATGTACATCTTTCTATCTTTTCCCCTCAGTTGTTGTCATCTCCTGTTTTCCATTCTTCTCCCTGTTGTCTGATTTAGATGTTGGTTTTAAAGTTGGAAGAAGTTCTGGAATGTCCCACCTTGTGCTGCAGATCCATTATGGAGACGTCAGTGCGTTCAAAGGTTAGTCCTAATGGAAGTTGAAGGGACAATGCGGCACCTTGTTATATGGATGTCTAATCAGTGTTGATGGTAAATCTAATCTTGTCATCCAGCGCCATCATCAGTCCACATTCTATATGTCCAATGCTTTGCTTTATGACCAGATTCCTCCAAAACGAATGACATTCCGTTTAGCCTCAGCTGTAATAGCAAATGTTAGTCTGATATCACGCTAAACGTATTGTGCTCATTCAGATGAAAAAATGTTTGCTTTGAAATAGAAATTCATGATGAAAAAAGTTTGACTTCAATGTTTTTGTTCTGCAGACCATCATAGAGATTGCTCAGGAGTTACCTTAAGAATGACATCCAAACTGTAAGTACTTACTTCAAAACAAACATTCATGTGATGCTGATATAAGGAGAGCGAAATGTAGTTGTAGGAGCGGTCGGTCGATTAACGTGCATTCTCTCGTAGTGTCCCTTCAAAACTTTCTTTTATTCCAGAACAGCATCAAAAGCATACATGGAAGGCATCTTAAACAGAAAAACCCGCTTTGTCTCATAATGCGGTCTTCTAATGCGGTTTCGTAATGCATAATGCGGTTGAAAAATAGTTAGCCCTTCCGCTCTCTAGTCGAAAAAATACACCTGCACGTCCTCAGGTGAGGTCTCCATAAAGAGTTAACGCCCCCTGACATCATCATTGCGTCATAATCATTTCGGCAGTAACATCTTAACAGGTTAAACAGTAAATCATAATTAGCATGGTTTGATGTACAAGCGGTAGCATGATTATAATTTACTAACCAGGATAGAATCTATAGGCAAAACACAAATCAGAGTAATGGCTTCTACAGTAGTGCCTGTATGAATGGAATGTACATATAGACTTGAAATGTCAAGGGAAACATGATTTATGAAAATAAATGTCACCAACATTTGACAGCCTCCTATGCTCTGACTGACTCTTTGTGCCCTCCTCAAAGGCAGCCATTCATTGCTGGCATATACCTGCTCATGTCTGTGGACACAGTTATCCTTCCAGGAAAAAGAGGTATGTTTGGTGTATTTTGTCCTAGATTTAAATATGCATTACCCCAAGCATGAATTCAGGCTTATTGGGGTTTTAGGAAACACTTCTGTTTGGCCATGAGAACAAATGACAAATGTGCAATGATGCTACAATAACTTACAGTGTGTGAGGAGGGCAACCAACCTGCCGGGAGCTTCACACTAGTGTCAAATTGTAAGTTATTTATTTGAAGGTTTTAGGCTATGTATCAGGGTTTGTCTTTGTTTATTTATATCTTAAGTAATTCTGTGTAGGTTATGTCGTTTTTGTTTAAATTCAGTAGTTTTGTAGTTTCACATTTCGTTGTTCGGGTTCCCAACCCTCGCCTGCGTTAATTTCAACAATAGACTGCAGCAAAAGCATGATCACCTACAACAGAGAAACGCTGCTTCACATTTAAAAGGCAGGACTGACCACAAGACTTTCTCATTCCGTATCTCCTCTCACACCTTCCTGAACTGAGGAAGACACAGCAGAGGAAGAGAGGCAGGCAAGCTGGGGTCCTGGTCCGAATGAGGTGGCATGCTCACCAACCCCCACTGCCCAGCATGTTACTGGCCAATGTGCAGTCTCTCGACAATAAGCCCTGCAAGCTTACAGAGACCTGGCTGTTGGCTGACGTACTGGACCATCGAGTCCCCGGACTTCCTCTTCGCTCATTGCTCAAATAGAGACGAGGGGTTTTCCGGGAAAAAGAGGGGCGGAGGGGTATGTCTTATGGTTGACTGGGCCTCATGTGACCAGAGGAACATTGGGATAGACGGAACTTTCTGCTCCTCTGATCGAGAGTAACTCATGCTACAGTTTTCAACTCTTTTGGGAGTTCACATTGGTCGCTAGTGTTTAAATTCCCTCCCAGGCTGACACGGACACAGCGTTAGGATAACTAAACAGAGCGATTAACTTGCAGGAGACCCAAATCCAGAGACCACACATATTTTCGCTGGGGCCAATCTCAGAAAGGTACTGCCAAAACTGCACCAGCACAAATGGACTTAGATTTGTATAGCGCATTTCTAGTCGTCCGACCACTCAAAGCGCTGCACACTACATCATTCATACACCGATGGCAGAGGCTACCATGCAAGCTTCCACCTGAACTCAGGGCCTAAACTAATTCACATACAGTACATTCACATTCACGATGGCACAGCCTTCGGGATTTGGAGTTCAGTGTGTCTTGCCCAAAGACACTTGAGATCGATGGATCACTGCTACACCGTCCCAACATGGCTACAAATGTTACCTTCCTTACCATTTGGTAAATCAAACCACTCCTCCATCTTCCTCCTCCCCGCCTGTAGGCAGAGGCTAAAATGGGAAGCCCCAGCCTAGAGGACACCACTGGTCAGACCTATCAGACACCATTCAACAGGACTGTTTTGATCACATGGTCTGGGAGACATTAAAGAGCACAAATGACAATATCAACAACTACGCAGACACAGTCACCAGCTTAATTAAGAAAGCTGAGGAAATTAAAATATAAATCATGCCTAACTAGAGGCCCTGAATTAACAGAGATGTCCATGCTGCTTTCCAGGCACAGACCTCAGCCTTCATCTCAGGCTCACTGGAGGAATACAAGCGCACACACTACACACTAACAACAGCAATCAAACAGGCAACAGATGGAGTCCAAGCTTGCCTTCAACAACCCGAGGCACATATGGCAAGGACTCCAAACTATTAAATACTTCAAGTGAAAAAATAAAACACAACACCCACCCTTCCAGATAAACTTTTACGCCAGCTTTGACCCCTATGCTGTCACCCTCTACCACCACCACCGCCTTCCTGCACTGCCCCTCCTCCACTGATAATCTGAGTTGGTCGTTGGCCTAGACGGCATACCTAGCCTGAATGTCTGCGCCCGCCAACTAGCTGGGGTCTTCGCAGAAATATACAACCAGTCCCTCTCCCTCTGGACTGTTCTCACTTGCTTTAAATCCCACCACCATCCCTATACCAAAACAAAAAATGGTAGCCAGCTACAGAGCTGTGTCCTCAGCTCCCTCCTGAATTCCCTCTACACCCACGACAGCAGGCTTCACACAACATTGTGAATTTTGCTGACGACACAGCTGTTGTGGGTGTGATCACCCGCGGAGACGAGACAGCCTACAGGAAGGAGGTGACCATCCTGCAACAGTAGTGTCAGGACAACCACCTCTACCTGATTGTTGCCAAACCAAGGAGGTCATTGTGAATGACAGGAAAGGCGGGGAGACTCAACTCCCAATCACCATCAACGGCACAGCAGTGGATACACTTAAATACCTGGGGGTAACAAGGACCTGATGTGGGCTAGCCACATCAGCTGTTGTAACAAAGGCCCAACAGCGTCCAGATGCCGTCCTAGGCCGTACAGAAATTTGGCCTGAGGCCCCAAATCCTCAGGGACTTCTAGGGGGGCACTATGGAGTGCTTCATGAAGTGTTGCTTCATCACCTCACCTGGTATTGCAGCTGCAGCTGCATGGACCGAATGGTGCTGGACAGGGTGGTGCGCACGGCCCAGCACATAACTGGATTTGAGCTTCCAAGCCTGCAGGTCATAAGGACCCGCATAAAAACTAATCTCCAGGTTCACTGTGACATCTATAAAGAGAGACTTCGCAATTATAATTTGGAACTTAGAAATGCAAGGCAGTCCTTCTTCTCTGACATCATAACCAATAACAATACACGCGCCTTATTTGCTACTGTCGACAGGCTAACAAACCCTCCAGTGTCGGTAGCTGCTGAGCTCCAATCCACCTGGGCATGCAATCAATTTGCCTCCTTTTTCACTGACAAAATTCAGAAAATTAGACAAGCAGTCAGTGCCTCCACACCAACCACAGGATATGTGTTGTCCCGATCTCTGAATAACATCCATTCAAATATCATGACACAATTTCATTCAATCAACCGTAGAAGCCTAGAAGACATTATACAACATCTGAAGTCATCATCCTGCTGCTTGGATATTCTACCAACACACTTTTTCAAAAATATTTCAAACTGCATGACCACTGATCTCTTACACATTGTAAACACATCCCTTCTCTCAGGTGTCTTCCCACAAGCCCTAAAAACTGCAGTTATTAAACCGCTCCTAAAGAAGGCTAGTTTAGACTCCGCAACGATGAAAAATGATAGGCCAATATCAAACCTCCCATTTTTAAGTAAAATAATTGAAAAAGCGGTTTTCCAACAGCTGAACAACTTCTTGGCCGTAAATAACTGCTTTGATGTTTTCCAGTCAGGCTTTCGACAGCACCACAGTACGGAAACTGCTCTTGTTAAGGTTTTCAAAGACATCCACGTAAACACAGACAATGGCAGAAGTTCACTCTTAGTATTACTGGATCTCAGTGCTGCATTCTACACGTTCGACCATACCATACTCCTAGAAAGACTAAAGATCTGGGTGGGACTCTCTGGCACAGCACTTAACTGGTTTGAATCCTACTTGAAGGACAGAGAATACTTTGTGTCTGTAGCTGATTACACATCAGAGCTGACTAAAATAACATGTGGTGTTCCCCAAGGTTCAATACTGGGGCCTCTTCTGTTCAACATCTACATGCTTCCACTAGCTCAGATTATGGAAAACAACAAAGTGCGTTATCATAATTATGCAGACGACACACAAATCTACATAACTATGTCACCAGGGGACTATAATCCCATAAAAGGGCTGGGTAACTGCATTGAACAAATCAACAACTGGATGTGCCAGAATTTTCTTCAATTAAACAAAGATAAAACAGAATTGTTTTTGGTACCAAGGACGAACAATTGAAAATCACCGCTCAGCTTCAATCACTGATGTTAAAACCCACAAACCAAGCCAGAAATCTAGGTGTAGTTATGGATTCAGACCTCAACCTGAACAGCCTCATCAAGACAATTACAAAATCAGCCTACTATCACCTGAAGAATATATCAAGGATTAGAGGACTTATGTCTCAACAGGATTTGGAAAAACTTGTCCACGCATTTATCTTCAGCAGACTGGACTACTGTAACGGTGTGTTTACAGGTCTCTGTAAAAAGTCCGTCAGAAAGCTGCAGCTGATTCAGAACGCTGCAGCTCGAGTCCTCACTAAGACCAGGAGGGTGGATCACATCACCCCAGTTCTGAGGTCTTTGCACTGGCTTCCTGTCCAACAAAGAATTGACTTTAAAATCCTGCTGTTGGTTTACAAAACACTGAATGGTTTAGGGCCAAAATACATCTCTGATCTGCTGCTACCTTATGAACCATCCCGACCCCTCAGGTCGTCTGGGACCGGTCTACTTTCTGTTCCCAGAGTCAGAACTAAACATGGAGAAGCAGCGTTCAGTTTTTCTGCTCCACATATCTGGAACAAAGTCCCAGAAAGCTGCAGGTCTGCTGAGACACTCAGCTCCTTTAAATCAAGATTGAAGACTTTTCTGTTTTCTGCCTTTAATTGAACCACATTCAATTAATATATTAATCAATTTCCTGCATTTCTGCATTTTACTCCTGTATTTTATTTCTTACACTGTTTTTTAATGTTTTAATGAATGTTCTTAATTGTTTTTAAATCTCCTTTTCTTTTGCCTTATGTTTTGATGCTTTTAATGGTTTTATGTGAAGCACTTTGAATTACCTTGTTGTTGAAATGTGCTGTACAAATAAACTTGCCTTGCATAACACACCCACACAGCCTGTCCCTCTCCACTGCCCTCAGGTAGTAGGTACGGGACCCAGAAAACACACACCAGCAGACTGAGGAACAGCTTTTACCCCCAGGCCATGAAACTACAAAATATATAACCTACAAACACACACAATTCAATCCAAACCCTGTTCAAAAGCAACCACTTTATTGTTTGTTTTGTTTTTTCTTTGATGGATATTTGTATTGCTTCTTTTATTTTTCTATTATATTTAATGTGTCTATTTATATGAACTATTTATTTTCTGTCTTTTATGGAGCCTCTCCTGGAAAGCATTTCACAAAATGGTACTTGTATAACCAGCCTGAACATATCTTGAATCTTCAACCATTCGATCTGTACTAAAATTGTATGGCAAAGTGAAAAGAGGCAAATTTCAACATATAAGAACATTTTTAAAAACTTTTTGGAGAGGTTACATCAAGCTACACAGTTGCAACTTCAGCAACCTACTACAAAATTGTGAAGTGGATCTGGTTAACCTGCTAAGAGTAGCAAGCCAAAGGATTTTAGAGAAGATCTTAAGTATCAAACACAACCTTTCATTATTAAAGACTACTTTTAATACTCTGGTTGCTTAGTTTAAAAAAAATATGACAATCTACTTCCTGTTTACATCGGCACTCACCCGCATGCCCAGTGTGCGTGAAGAGTCACGTGATATTCGTTTTCAGGCGATCATTTCGAAAAGGATGCCGAGTTTTAAAACGAGAACGGAATAGTGTGGATGTATCCTAAGTGTAGTCGAGTTTGTTCACTCATGGCAAAAGTTCAAAATTCACCGATCCGCCACAACACTGCCATTCAACTATAACTTACAATCTTCACAATGGAACATCATCACGGTCTAAAGGATTTTCTAAAATTGGAAAACAATACATCATCTTTTATTAGTTGATTATACTTTGATTTAATAATTTGAATCTGCATTCATAAGAACTCAGGCTTGGACTATCTGTTGCCAATAGGTTGCGTTATAACCAGGAGTGAATATTGGCATGCAGACATCCTCAAGTTTTGGTCAGATTTGACCGAGTATAGTCAAATTACAACAGCTTATAGTTGATGGCAAATCATGTAAAATGGCCACCACGCCACGGTAACGCTGGTCCATGAAACTTCAAACTTTTCATTGCCAAGGTCTTTAGATTGTACTGACCAAATTTGAATTTCAATCATTTGATTTTCAATAGGTCCTCAGTTCCGACTTTGTCTTTGCTCAGGCCCTAATAATAGCAACAGTAACAAACCTGCACAAACTCACTCGGGCCTTCGCCAACCGACTGCTCGTGGCTGCTTACGCCCTAAAAACAATACAAAAAACTGATACTGGTCATCTGCCCAGCCCTAACAGCCTTCACACCAATATGTGTATAACTCACTTGCCGCCCAAACTGTCTGAGTCGTATCGTCCACATTCAAATGTTGCTGATGGAATGCATAATAATAGGACAATGTCACAAATGGGCCTGCCTTGACAAAAATGATTTATTTTTTTTAGTTACAAATGCAGACATCGCCTGTGATTACACTTCATATCCCATCTACCCGTTTGCCTTCAGGACCCACACACACCACCTTGGTGAGTCATACCAGAGCATTTAGCAGTCCGTTTCACTGTAATCTTATTCAGTTCCACTGATAACCTGTATGCGTGGTTTTGTCACAGGTAAAGTGGTCAGTGGCTACAGGATCCGAGAAGGGAAGTGGAACCTGATTGGGAGACAGTCCCCTCAGCTACCACAGGTACGTTATTACATCTAATGGCAATTAAAAACGGACATGTTTGTCCCCGGGGGGTTAAAGGTGCATGCATGCCATATAATCTGAATGTCCCTGGTTTGGCTCTGTTGGGGTCCGTGTCATACCGTGTTCTCTTTTTGTTTCCTGTCTGTTTCCTTCTTAACTATTAATAAAGGGGAAAATAGGGAGAAAAATAAATCATTTTTAACCATTGACACATCTGTTTTATATAACCCACCGCTTGCTTTTGCCAGGAATGTCCGATACAGAAACCCAGTCCATGCCTTAATCTAGCACGTTAGCAGATCAGCAGCAGCTTTCTTGCTCGGTCCGTGACCACACAGGATGAGTTCAGGCATAGAGTTCTCAGCGCTCACAACCCACTTCACAATCACTGTAGTTCTACGTGTAAAATAGAAGAAAGAAGAAGACTTGCAGAGTAAAAATACACTTTCGGTTATGCAGGATGGCACGCCGGTACACAGCCTGTGTAGACAGCTGTACTGCTTATCTGTGTATCTGTTTTGTCAGGATGAGACAGAACAGAACTGAAAAGCCTCCTGTGTAGACACGCTGTTACATGGAGAAGACTTACACTGATATTTAATAGGTCAAGATAAAATGTAGTGTTAGATCCTGGGGGTCTTTGGCCCGATACGGGGCTACCTACTGACTCAGCTCTCGATTAAAAGATTTCCGAGCTGGTGTTCTTGCGAGGAAACTCGCCTGGCTTCCGCTAACTGCCGTTACTCCCGACGTCTACCCTGCTTCCTCCGGTCGGTGCGCGCTCGGCCGAGGGACCACCCAGGCCCCGGGCGCTCCCACCAGTCGCGTCGGTTATGGCAGCTTTCCTCTTATGGATCCGTGCTCTTGGTAAATTGCCAGGTTAGGTTTTAACGGCTAGGATCACTTCTAAAACCGTAAGGGGTTGTTAAGTGGATTCGGTCACTAGGATAACCTTTCAGAACTCAGTTGTAAGACATACAATAGACTTAACTTTTTACTTGCCACGAGGAACATTTACCACTTTAAGCAAATGAATGCACTTGAGAGTTTTACTTTAAATGCAGATTAGATATTTATTGCAGGATGTATATATATATTTTGTTAGCAGGGATTCAGGCTACAGCTCACATAATAAAAATCGTTACTACACTTGATTCGTAATTTAATTTTCTTCTTTTAGATTATACTCATTGGGTTAGGTTGACGCGTCGTCTCGGTCGGAGCTGGATTTCAAAGGTCCGATGGAAAAGTTCTTTTGGAGGTGTTAGGAACGAGGGTCCGGCCGGACCCTCGGATTCCTCCTGCTCGCACAGCGGAGTTCGATCAGCAACCCTCAAGGCTCAGTACAAAGTCTTTCTAGGGCTGCCGTGTTCTTCCGTTGTTCAGTTGGTAAAGTCAAGCAGTGGGGAGAGGGAAATTCTCCGTCTTGTAATCCTTGTCCACGAATGGTTATCTTTTCTTTTCGTGAGCAGAGACGGAGTCCTCAAATACTTCTGTAGCGCAATCGTCCGTATCTTCTTCCTCGGAGCGCTTGGTCGGCTCCCGCGTAGAATCCCAGCCTGCGTATCGCAGACGTCTCCTTATATTGTCGATTTGGGCTATCTGTTCCCCCCTCCTCCTATTCTGAACACATGATCTTTATCCCACCCTTTTGTGTGTGTGTGCTTATTTTTGGAAAAGTACCAGACCTCCCTTCAGTCTTGGGCCCCCACCCCTCTGGGTGAGAGTGTATGCTTGGAAAGAACCTTATTTCCCTTCGCCCCTTGTTCTTGCAACAGAGTCCGAAGCATCGCGGATCCCCGCCCGAACATCTGGTGCTGATCTCATTTTCCGGACAACTCCTATATGATATCACTTCCCCAAAACATGTCCTAACACATACCCTTGTTACTTCTCAACACAGTTCAACGCAGTTCATCATTATAATCAGTTTTATTTGTTAAATCACTCTATGCATTAAACATTCATTATTAATCATGATTATAAACTTTATCGTTTGGTTACACTTTATCTATTGATTTCTGAGTATATTCTTTATGTCTTCCTTCTCAACCGCCGTTATTTCCCCATCCCTTGAAGCCAACACCCTGCTTACTTCCTCTTTCTCCAGACTTTCAGGACAAACAGTCTGCATTATACTCAGATACACATATTATTATTATCAGGTTTATATTTGTTAAAATCACTTTACATTTGTTATGTAATACACGCTTGCTTTAAAATGATTATTCGATTTCATCCGTTAAACTATAATTATACGCTTTATGTCCCTTTAGCCTAATTTACATACCGAACATGTATTCCCTCATTTAAGGCAGCTTCCCTGGGAGCTCAACTCTATTTGACAGTAGTCATTCTTAACAATTTTCTTCTTAAATGCAGCAGTTGTACATCTAAGTTTAAAAGAAAAGAGTAGCACAAGAATAAATCAGTAAACAGTTGCAATATCTATTTAGGCAGAAACAATATCCCAAATTAAAGTTCTATTTTTCATTCTACATAATAAATATATATTTTTTATAGTGCTGGGCAATGATTACAATTTGTAATCGCGATTAATCGCATGATTTTTTTGCGATTAATCTCATTGTTATGCACAAAATTCAATAATGAATTCAAAAGTAGTGTATTGTGCACTTTTATTTTAAAGTGCTGCTACATGAACAAAAGGTCAATAACATTTGGTGTAAACACTTTAAACACATCAGTTTCTTGTTAGCAGCAGTATTCTCTTCACACAGTAGCAGTTATAACACAGTTATAATGATTCTGATCATAGATATTCAGCCGGTGTTCACAACTTTATCTTCATGTGTGTAAGAGATGCAATTTAAATATACTTCTTAAAAACTGCAAACCTATCTACGTCATGTTTTTTCCTTTTTTTATGTTTGATAAATTCTCAGTAGCGATAACTAAATGATGCTTATTACATATCGGCGGCCGGTTCTTGTGTAAAAAATGTCCACTTAATAATAAAAAAAAAACTGCGTTAACGCGCGATAAAATAATTGTCTGCATTAATTAATTAATGCGTTTACGCGTTAACTTGCCCTGCACAAAGTTTTCATAAGCTATTTATTATTAAACTCTGAAAGTTAACTTTCATCACTTCATTGACTCATTCTGGTCCGCCATGGAAGTTCTGAGTTGTTCCCTTCACTTATATCTGAATAAGAAATCCCCCTAGGTGTTTGGCAAAAGTGAAAAGTGAAACCAATGCTAGAATGCCTTAAACTTACATTCTCTCTAGTGTTCACCAGGGGGCGACTCCTCTGGTTGTATAGAAGTCTATGAGAAAATGACTCTACTTCTCTCTTGATTTAGTACCTCAGTAAATATTGTAAACATGAGTTTATGGTCTCAATCTCTAGTTTCAAGTCTTCTTCAATACAGCATGATGTTCATTTAGTACATTATGGTCCATTTAGAGTCACACAGACCATAAAGCAGGGGATGCTTTAGGGCGGGGCTACACGGTGATCGACTACCCCTTCCAGAGCAGTATACATCATTCCTCCGCATTCCAAATATGGTCACTTCCGTTGACTAGTTGCAAAAACCCAAAATGCCGAAACTCTAGGCTTCAAAACGGCAATCCACCAACCAACGGTTGACGTCACGACAACTACGTCCACTTCTTATATACAGTCTGTGGTTCTGCCACAATCACTTTTCATTATTCTTGGAGTCATTGGTTGAGTTACTATTTCTTGTTTATTTCTAACTTGATCAATAAATGCATCACTGCAAACTGCAGGGCAAAAATGCAAACCTGTTTCACATATACACATACAGCAATGCAAATGTACATACACACTTTTAAAATATCTGATTGTAAATTTAAAATAGTATCAATAATCTTTCCATTTTATACTAAATAGTGAAGCTGAGTTATTGCAAAGTTTGTTTAAATATGTCAGCTATGAATTAATCATTGATCATCCTTCTGACATTTATTAATGATGATTAAGACCGAAATGATGGTTTACATGTGCATGTGATGAATAAATGATATAGGAGCCATATATTCACAGGTGTGCGTAATGACAGCTGTTCTTCTACTCTTCCGAGTCCAAGGAGTTTCTACTGCTCCTCTGTCTTGTGTACGTGACAGTTTTCTCAGTCACTGTACTCATCCCAAATCTCCTTTACTTCTAATGCCTAGTTCTTTGGAGCTTTAAACATTACAACATTAAAACACACTAGCAATGCACGGTAAGATTAACTGATACTACATGTAAATAGGTGGCTAATATCTAAATAATTAATAATATATAGAAGGGATGTCACGATACCAGAAATGTAGTAGTCGATATCAATACCAATAAAATTCCACAATTCTTGACACCCAATTTGATACCAACAACAACAAAAGTATAAACAACGCTAGTGTTAGGAAGTTAAACAGGTCATAATTCCCTCTCTATTATTTTGTATGGCTGTGAAAAACATCTCATTCAAACAATATTCAGGTTTTGTCGCAAAAAAAAACTACATTTGATCACCCTACCTAGAACACATGTCAACGTTATGATTTACCTTAATATAAATATTTACTGAATTCAATTTAAAAGCATCATAATGAAACTCACTGGGAAAAATAGGGTGCATCCAACAGTGAGTTTACTTCGTCCTTTCAGATTTTAGACGCCATGGAGAAAAAACAAGTACAGTCACGTTTTCAGACTTTTGGCATGGAATTGGTACAGATTTTTATTGATGTATATTTTAAGTAAGACATCGGAGTTCAACCAAGAAGACATCGATCACAACACTTTTTAGTTTTTAGTAGAGTGCTGTTTGCTCATTGCTCAGCAGTGAATGTCTTTTCTCTCCAGGCTTTCTATCCTGCTAACGAGGAGGTGAATGTGAAGTATGG